>JAMKCH010002752.1:0-48048 GCA_023653785.1 Ophioderma brevispina
ACGATACACCATGTCACAGTGTACACGTTTACAATCGTGTAACAACGATTCAACTTGGCAAGAAAAATCCAAATGCCATTAAAACCTAGGGGTGTCTACCTCAAAACAAAACTATCATCTCTATAGAACATATTTCTACATCAAATGATGACATAGTCTTTCGAGGACACCTTCTAGAATATTTGTAAAAAAAAATGTTAAAGTTGCAGCAAATTTCACATTTTTGCATTGCGATGTTCAAACTCGTGAGGGATTATGGGTAGTCTGGCAAGTCAAAATTCATAAACGCCAGCATTTTTCAGAAATAAGACTAGGATAGAGTCACGCAGGCGGCGGTAAGTCCTGATGAGTATTTCCTTGCGTCTAAAATGTATGGAATAAACTGACTCCGTATTAGATTTATTTACAAAATCACTCCGTTTGCACATACAGAAGCTGATTTGGACGTCATCATTTCAGGCAAAAAATACCATTCCTCTTATAACTCTTAGAATAAATGATATTATGTTGCTTTTTTCAAAAGTATAGTAACTACACCACTTAGAGTAATACAACTAAAATCGATGCACAACGTTTTCAAAGCAAGATCATTTAAATTAGCACGTAATTAGCAAAGATTCACTTCCCACATGTTTGTCGAAGGCCAAAACTTTCAGGCGACATTTGAAGTTTACAGAAAGGGTTGTTAGTTTAAGGTGAGGTATGAATGATGATAAATACCCACACCTTTTTATGTCTTTAACAAACAAACAAAAACAAGAATAAAAGTCTCAAATTCAAACAAAGAACTTGTAATGATTTTATAAAACAACTAGTAGAGCTCGATTAAGGTTAAGAGTCTCACCAATTGAAATGAAACTTCGCTGTCCTAAATAGGAGCATAATATCTGTCTCAGGTGCACGATGAAAACTTCGCCGTTGAAGCTATGTGATATTTCGTTCACTGATCCGCTAAATCCTTCAGTCCTTGAAAACGTATGGACTTATCCGTAATATTTGTTAGTTATGAATTTCGTTCACTGATCCGCTAAACCCTTCAGTCCTTGAAAACGTATGAACTTATCCGCAATATTTGTTAGTTATGAATAAGGGCCGGGGACTCAGGCTACAAAGAATATCAAACATAATTAATGAGCACTATATAGCGTGCCGTGTGCAAGACATGGACCCAGGTCAAACATCATCGTTTACCCCTCACTACAGAAAAGGTTTGACACCATTGGTAGTTAGTATGGCCCCTCTATAGCAACACTAGGTAGTCAGTACTCTCAAATTATGGTTTGATTCAATAGGGACCAATTTAAGGTTACACAGGGGTCAAACTTTTAAAACGCTCCAACCATGTTGAAATATATTGCCATATTGTCCGTCTAGTCTTAAGGATTGCAAAAATGTATAGTTTGTACCATCATGACCATTGGTTTGGGAGTTATAGGGCAAAATGGTTAAAATGGCAAAAACGGTCAATTTCTATTTGTACAGGGGTCAAAATCAGAAGTTGCTCCAATTTTGGTAAAAAAAAAATGAAAGAAGTTGTTCATTCTTGCTTAATGTGTCAAAATAAGGAATAGTTTGTACCATCTGCAATGCATAATTATTATGCTATGCGACAAAATAGGTCATAGGGCAACATAATCCAATTGGTGTTGACCTTCTTTGACCCTTATCTCCGTAAGTAATCATTTAACGTAATCAAAACTAAATAATATTAATAATAATAATCAGTTTTTTATATAGCGCTTTATCACTGTACACATTCTCCAAGCGCTGTTGCCTATTATTATTACGCCGCCATTAGGAAATCGTCACAATCATTTCGCTTCATCTAGGTGGCTGCTGGCCAAGCGCACATCCCTATCAGCACTAAGATTGTAATATCCCCCATCACATGACAGCTCCCCAGATTTCGCTTGGGTCGGCGAGGCAATTGAGATTAAGTATCTTGCACAGGGACACAAACACGTTGGGCACGGCGGGGCTCGAACTCACGCCCTAATGATCACGAGTCCTGCACTTTTCCACTGGACCACATGCGCTCTCATTTTGTGAATCCTCTTACATCAAACAATAATTTGCAAGTATTTTAAATATTATAATCAGATTAACTTTGAATGTTGACCCTTGTACAAATTGAGATTTACCTTTTTTTACCATTTTAGTCACTTTACGCTATAACTCCAAAACCAATAGGTGGTACAAACTATACATTTTTGGAATTCTTATGATTAGATGTACAATATGCCATACATTTCAACATGATTGGGGCATTTTAAAAGTTTGACCCCTGTGTAAACATAAATTGCCTCCTATTGAAAAAGTGATACCAAAATTTGAGAGTACTAACTATCTAGCATTGATGTAGAGAGTCCATACTAACTACCAAATTAAAGGTGTTAAACCTTTTCTGTAGTGGGGGGTAAACGAATTCTGAGGCCCCTATGATATTCTGTTCCTGCTCTATTATCGTTTAAAACCTTTAAATAATGAATTGTAGTGTGTTGTATTAATGTTCTCCGTTGAAACTATCCAAGGATCACGCCACAAAAGATAAACATATACATAAGAGATATGTCTGGACTATAATTTTAAGAGTTGGTTAGATGCATAATGAATTACTTTCACAAAAATTTGTGTTATGCATTAGCTTTAACAATACAGGATGAACATTTTCTGTATTCAAATAATACAAAAAAGTTCCGATTGTATGCGACTCACTCTCTGAATTAAATTGACCATTAAATGAGAACGGAAGATCCTATTGAATTCAAACATAAGTTCTTCTACATCCAAGCCTGAGTTACAAAAGAAATAGTTATAAGCGGATTTACCATGTCCAGTGGCCAAGAACGTGATATTTTAAGCCAATAATTACTTCCGTAGTTTTTGTTTTATTATTTCTTTCAATTTGATATCGTCCTGGCATAACTGCTCATTCCGTAAAGCGTTGATTTGGAACAATCGCTGATATTCTATGGGTGGTGTTCAACCTACAAACTCTGGGTTTTTAATCGGATAAAAACTTAAAAACTTCCCTGACTGGTAAAACTAGGACAGACCACGCTATGTTTTTGCCATTGTTTAAACCATAACCTTTAAAATTGTCAGTGATGGTTTAATGAGCGTATTGCATAGATAAAATTGATAATGAGTTTTCATGGAAACAATGATAGGACGTAAAAACCTAGTCGTCCATTGTGAGCGAGAGGTGTTCGCAGCCCTGACCAAGTAAAGGGGAATTAATGGCATGAAAAAAAAATGACATAATGAAAAAGGACCCGTACTGAAATCACTTCCATCACGTTTGAAAACAATTGGAGGTTTACATTCTGTAAAACAGTAAAAACAGTAAGAGTTCCAGGGGGAGGGTGGCAGTTTGTGGCAATTTCTATCTGAAATTACTGCCATCATTTACCAAACTTAAAGCATGTTGTCCAGCAACTCACAGAATCACAGACCACTGCTATTGTATATGGTGCTAATCCCGGGTAATCAATCTTTCACTTGCCAGATCAAATACTACGACAACTTAATCATTGTCCTGCAAAATCCCGGTGTAGAAGTATTATAGTCCGGCGTACTCATATTCTGGGAACAATGGTGAACAAGAGGCAATCGATTCAGTACGCCAACATTAGTTTCACGCTTTATTCCGTTATCGTCTAGGAGCCCCCCCTGACTGTGGTTTCCCGCCGGACTTATCTGCTTTTCACACCGGTCTGAATGCTTTTGATTTGTGTCGCAAAACATGCTAGATACACTGTAAATTCTGCCAGAGATGTGAACACCTTTGCTTTTCTGTTTCCAGAAATTTTCCTACCAACCGGCACCTCCCCCTGGAACTCTTCCTGTTTTTAACTGTTTTTACAGCATGTAAACATCGAAATTGTTTTCACAAACTCATGGAAGTGAGTTTCAGTAAGGAGATGAAATAAAAATAAACCTGAAACCTGAAACCTGAAAAGGAATTCCCTTTCATTATGTCACTTTTGTTTTTCATTCCATTATGTCCCTTTAATATTCGTTCATAAATGTAAAGTATGTAGAAAAATAGGAACGTGGCAAGGTTTCCACAGTCACACCCTAGGGTCGCACACGGTAGTTTTTTTACCACCAAACCAGCCAGTGCAGTTCACCCAACTAACCTCAAGGGCAGCTATTGTTTTTCGATCTTTTTAGGCTTGAATTTTCCCTTTAAACTGAAAAAATAATGAAACATTTTTCATTTTTTTGCAATTCTAAACCTTGATGAACATTTACGAATAATCAATAACTGCTATTGCGATCAGCGCTTAATATAAGGAATAGCTCCCGCTCTGCAACATTTGTCACAACTCGGAGCATAAGTTTACACAGGGGTCGAAATTTTTTAAAATGCGCCAATCATGTTGAACATGTTGCATAATTGTCCGTCTAGTCATAAGGATTCCAAAACTGTATCGTTTGTACCACTTAGGACAATTGGTTTTGGAGTTATAGGGTAAAAAATTACAAGGGTAAAAAGGTCAATCTCAATTTGTTCAGGGGTCTCACATTAAAAGTTAATTTGATTATATTTTAAATACTTCAAATTAATTGCCTGAGGTCAGAAACTCCTAAAAGGTATAGTTTTATTATGTTGAATGCTTACTTACGGCGATACGGGTCAACGAAGGTCCACACCAATTGGATTATGTTGCCACCATGGACCTATGTTTCCCGTAACTTGTTAACTTTGCATTGCAGATGGTACAAGCTATTCTTTATTTTGATACATTAAGCTAGATGAAAAACTTCTTTCAATTGTACTTTCACCCAAATTGGGAGCAACCTCTGTATTTGACCCTGTGCAAATAAAATGACCCTTTTACCATTTTAGAGGAGTTTAGCCATTTTTTACCATAAACCCCAAACAATGGTCATAGATGGTACAAACTATACAGTTTAGGAATACTTATATAGACGTACAATATGACATATATTTCAACTTGATGGGAGCATTTTAAAAATTTGACCCCTGTGTAAACTTAAAATTGACCCCTATTATGAAAAAGTGATACCACATTTGAGGTACTACCACTACCTACCTGCTGATGTATAGGGTCCAGACTAACTACTAAAAGTTCCCCCAACCTTCTTCTGTAGTGAGGGGTAAACGAGATGTTTGACCTGGCCAGCTCCTCCTCTAATAGGCAAAGATTCTAGCAATGCATATAGTTCTTACATGTACAGGGGTAATGCTTCTCCATGTTATCATTTGTCCGAATTTATTTTGGCGCCACGTGCGCAAATTGCTCTAAATGGTAAAAATACAATTTTCAAGTGGTCCAACACTTGATTTGTACAATTTAAACACTAAAAATCTCGCTAATCTCGCTAAAACTTCTATGTATAAATTAAATCGGACCATTATAAACAAACACTTGACAACGCCACTCTATATGTGACCCATAAAAACTTTACCCAAATTAACTTTCTTTAAATGTGATAGTCTTTGATTTTATTTATGATAAAGATATGGCAATTGAGCAGCCTGCCTGAAAAAAAAAATCATTTTGTTGAGTGGTTCTCAAGATATTGTCCACTGAACAATACGTCAGCAAAACAGACTGTCCACGGAGCATCATTTTCTTAGGCATGAAAATCCCCACTGCCCAAATCGAGTCAGATCGTGTCCTACCCCCGCCCCCTGCCCTGACACAACCAGAAAACTGTAGTTATCACAACTGTCGACTTGTCCATGGGTATTTCATAACGGAATGATAAGTACACATAATTGTTTTGGAACTGGCTTTTCCAATCTGAAATCCACTAGCATGCGGTTCTACATGCGATCTGGTTCTACATTATCAGGAGTATAAATTCGCATAAAAACTTTCAGTTTGAATAATTTAGTTGTTTACCGTGATTTATTTTTTATCTACTGCGGGCCATGAATATTGATCCATTAAGTGCAATTCGTGCTTAGGTGATACGGGTTTAAAATCAAATTGCGTGGTCAAGCCAGTGTTGGTTGTTCTTACATGGAGAAGGTGCAAGTCCGACTACAACGGGTAAGGAAGATTCTCTTGTACCGTAATTTACGGATATTATCTCAATTATATCACCAAATCAGTTTGTAATATATTATGCCAAACTAAACTCCCCAGGTATCTCTCTACCTATGTGAATGGTAATTTTCTCGGAAAAAAGGGATCGCTGATATTAATTAGCACGGTATATAGGCTAAGTAATCGAACTTTGCCATTGAATCTGAGAGTTTTGAAACATGTTAGTACGTCGACCAGTACAAATCAATGCCCATGTCCAAATACATTTTATTTTTACGAGCAGCAAGGAAATAATAATTTAAGAACTAATAAGTTTCTCTCGAGAAGGTTTGAACATTGTTTCAGTAACCTATATCTCAAATATTTGAACCTTTCAATTTAGATACAAAGGATCCATCGTTAGGTCGTTTCTATTAAAAGTCGTTCCATTAATGATCACTGCGTATAGTGCATAGTGACGGATGTTAAACCGAAATACATTAAATGTTTCAGAGAAAAGTTTTGAACATTTAACAGAAAGTTTGAAAATTAAAAAAAGAAAAATATTATATAATTTACATTGACACATGCGATTAACACTTAAGTGACCAAGGTGTTTTTCACTCCCTTGCTGCCCGGGGGGGGGGGGTTGGTGGTGCCATGGGACCCACCTAATGGAAACCACTTTCCCGGGGGAATTTTTGGACCGAAATTTATACCACATGTGGAAGTCATAAGACACCCCCAATTCATCAATACAAAATGACATTTTGTTTTTGCGCGCAATTAGGGCACAACATCGTTTTCAAAACACGCGAAAAATGGGCAAACCGACGGAAATATCAAACGAGCTTTGCGCTTACATCAAACTTTTTGAAAACTTTTTTTGTTGATATTCCTACCACGCTAGAAACCCAAATACATTATTTTACCAACTTGCAGTTTTAGGAATCCTGTATTTTTTTTTACGGGGGTTGCACAATACACGTCATTTTCCCATAGACTTTGTACTTAACGGTTTTAGAAGCGTCCACAATAAAATTGTTTGTTTTCAGCACATAAAGGGTTAATTATTTTTTACTGTTACTACTAATTGTTTACTATATTTTTTGTGACAAATACAGCAAAAAAAATAAAAATGGGTTGGTTCTTTGTTTTTATAATATTCTCAGATGACTTCCTTTAGTGCGCAAGGGGGGGGGTCCATTGGACCCTCCCTAATTAACTCATTAACGGTTTTGGCCGATTTTAATTATTTTTGGTAGAAAAGACGCTTATTTAAAAGTCAGACAATTAAAAAAAAATTCGGCGCAAAATCCCACGCGTAAAGCGGCCGCGCCAAACACCTTGGAAGGTCCCTAGGAACCCCCCCCGCCCCCCCCCCCCCCACGACCCCCCCAACCCCCCCCCCCCCCCTCAAAAAAAAAAAAAAAAAAAAGACCCCCCCCCCCCAAAAAAAAAACCCCCCCCCACCCCCCCCACAACCCCTTGGTCCTTAAATTGTTAATACTTTTTTTATTAACTGTTTGGTAATTAAAGCTGAAAAAATTCATGATATAACTATCCAATCAGTATTAACCGCAATAAAAACATAATTTCGCCGCGAATTGATTGTTCGACCTATTGACGGATGTTTGATTTCCTATCATTTTGCATTGTCAGCATCCATCAGTATGGGAATACACAAATCGCCAAATTTCGAACCCTATCTACATCAACGAACTCAGTTTGTTGAATGTTGATGTGTTTTTTCATATTTGGTAATGAAAAACGGGAGGTTTATCGTCCTTTTTACGTAGCATTACTGTTGAAGAGCCATGTACAATTGAAATAGTAATATTATATTTTTTCATGGTTGTAAAGCTTTAAAATATGCATGTATATATTAGCCATCACTTGAAATAATTAAGCCAAAACAGTGTTCTTAGAGTGAAACATTTAAAAACTCACCAAGTTAGTCTAAATTTAAGAAATTTCATATTTGGTTGAAATTGTACCAGTGCTGCTAACAAGTATATATTTAGCATACTACATTGTATTGAAAGTCATGTATTTAAATATTTCCCATTTAATCTTGCTATCACAGTTGGACGATGGGCGTCAAAAACGTGTGGTGCTTTAACACTGTTTGAAAGTACGCGTCCTTCCACGAGGATCGTGGCGTGTCCTAGCAATTGAACACAGGGAGCGAGAACCGCTGAAACATCTCCCTCCTATGAGAATACTCAGGAAGTTGGGTCTATTACAGTTCCAGTGAGAATACTTCAGGAAGGTGTTGTATTACAGTTCCAGTGAGAATACATCATTTCAAACTTCCTTTGAAGGAAGCTTTATCGCAATATCATTTCCATGACGTGGTGTAGTCCATATTTACATATCATGAAAGTACGTGAATACCGAGTTGGCATAATACCGATCGAAACATTAAAATATTTTGCCTATTAATATTTTGAAACAGAAACAGTGATTTATTGTACAATTTGTATTTAGATGATGATTTAGTATGGTTTTCCAGTTTATTTAAACTTTTTTTCATTAAATTTTCATATCTCGTTAAGTTATTTTTCGTCCATGAACCCGAAATGTTCCATTTGTTAAAAACAATTTTCGTCTTTGGTCATTGTATTAAACATTTGATCAATAAAATAACTTTATTTTCAAGTGCAATTTCGTCAAGACCATTTAATTCGTCGTATCCCCGTGGGTCATCATCAAATGTACAAAGCAATTTCGTCTTTGGTCTTATAATTTCACTTTTAACTCAGTATAGTTCGTCTCATGTGCTTAATGTATAGGCTATGACTAAAAGGTAGACCTGTAACATCAGCAAAATTTATTAATTTTTTTTTCTCTTTCCTTTGTTTATATACCAGCACAAATATACCGATCATAGGAAAATAAAAAGAATCAAGAAATAAAAACCTACTGATAGCCCCACAGTACGAAAAAATCAATGGATTGTGCAAGAAAGTAAAAAACAAAGATTAAAGTCCAAATGCAGGTGAAAGAAGAAAACTAGGTAAAGAAAAGAAAGAAAGGTAACTAGTAGTAGACTTTTATATATTTTGCGATGTTGTAGGCCTCAATCCTTACCACGGCCTATACATACCCACAAGAGACGAAATATACTGAGGTTAATTAGAAATTAAATGACCAAGACGAAATTGCTTTTACATTCAGATGATGGGACATGGGTGAGACCAAATTAAATTGATTTTGACGAAAATATGAAAATAACGTTAATGTTTATTGATCAACTGTTTTAAGATAATTGATCAAAGACGAAATTCTTTAAACACACGCACATTTTCCGTTTTCTTGGACGAAAACCATCTTAACGCGATATGAAATATAATGAAAATTTTTTTAAACTAATTGGGAAAAACTATATAAAAATTTAAAATCATGTACTTACTTAAAATTAAAACTATAAGAAAAAATATACAAATATTGTGTGGAAAATATCAAAAGCATTCATGTCAACAAAAATTTGACGATTATCTTTTTTTACGATAAATGTTTCAATCACCCAGCCCCACCACATACTGTCATATTTATCAAAATTTTTAGTAACGAACTGCATCTTGCCCTCTCACACATTGTTCTCCAAGAAAAACGGATTTGTAGCATTGCCATCAGGCCAAGTGTTCAAATCATGACAGTAGGCAGATTTAGATGTCTTTGCAATGTGTGACTTTTATTATGTTATCTATCCATGAACAAACACGAAAGCAAGTTACTACGTGGCACACCACGTGCAGTGACCAATGATAGCTCAATTGCGCAGTTGAGATGCGTGCCACGCTCACATTCAATATCTTGTACAGTCACCCTGTGATTTCTGGTCACGATGATGCAAACCTTGAGAATTTCCTGTATTTTTCAAAGTCACCCATGTGGGCTTGTATGTTCAAGATCTCAGCGCAATAACAATACGTAATACCGTTTGCGTAAAAAAGATACATAATTCTACAGACAGTTAAACGTCCAAATATCGCAGCTATCTACGCCGATTTTTTTAATTTACAATTTGCAGCCTAATTATGCGTCCAGTTTCGATCAATGAATACATGAACTTTCTTCTCCTACTAGGACAAATTCAGCCTATTTGACTAAATGCAACTACTACACGCAAGCCGAGCCGGTTTTTCCTTCCCGTCAATGGCCTGGGCCCAATACTTCTCCAGTTCACATTCCGCGACAACCCTTGAACCTTCCCCCCCTCTTGCTTCTAATCGTTTTTATTCTGCACTTTCACGCGTGTCGGGGTATTCGTTGTACGACTTATAGTGTTTAAAAGTACCACCACTCACTTAGTTTATGGAAAAAATTGCAACTTTGAGCATGTTTCTCTCACACTTAAAATTCTCACAGAGGAAATACAACAATATGACACCAAGGTTCAAGCTAAAATTTCCAAATAACCATATTTTGAACATTTTATAGTTACGAATTACCAAACTCGCCGCACGTCGCGTCAGGCCGCCCAAGACAATATGCTCTACAGTCGCTAAAGCTAGAAGTGGCAAATCGATGTAAAATTGATGAGCGCGGAGTAAATTGCCTCAAATTCAGTCCAAATGCCACTTAGTTTGAGAAAACATACCAGTTTACTATGTCAATCATGACATTCCACCACTTTATTGAATATAACTAGTGCATTTTCGGACATTTTAAAGCATTTTTTGCCATTCAAGAAAGTAGTCCAAACAAGATTTTTGATCCTTACGGCAGCCAGGTTTGTGTATAATCTAAACTGTGTCGTATGTGTTCTCCAACATTGGTTTGTTGGGTAGGGAGTTTCTGAAAACTGAAATATGGAGGGCAAAACTCAGGTCGGTTGTTGCAAATTTAATCGTAGTACCTACTAAGGCGGTAAAAACAATCGCGTATCCAGAGGTTTGCCGGCAAGATAAGCACTGTCGAGAAAGCCACCCTTGACCTCCAAATGCAGATTGCGAACTGGGTAAACACCTACGTAACGTATGTGCTATCACACTTTAGCCGATATTAAAATGCCAATTTTATCACTTACAGCCGGTGTACCAATTGAGGTCCCTGCCTCAGCGGCTTTGACTATCTGTCGACACATCGCAGTCTGTCGGCACAAAGTGGAATGTCGGGCAAAACATTGGATAACATATTACTAATGCATTGGAAAGAATTCTGCCTATGGTATATCGCCGGGTTCGACTCGATGTATATTTGAGCTCCGCTTCAATTAAAAAATGATATCTTTATTCTCTAAGTTATAAGATTGAATTTGGAAAATAATCGTATGATTTCTAGAGTGACTGTTTGAGACAGTTCTTATTTTCCATTTCTGAAGTTTTACAAGTTTGTTCACTCTTCAGATATTTTGAAGAGACGTTGAAAGAAAATATGTGTCAGTGAATCGACAATCTTTACTTTCCTAAGTTTGATCACTTATGAGGTGCAGGATTGACAACGTGGACGACCACGGGGTTAACTACCTTTCTGGAGAAGACAGGGGTCCAGGCGCGGATCCAGGGAGGGGGCGGAGGGGGCGCGCGTCCCGGTAATTCTGCAAATTCTTGCAAAATCAGCCCATTTTGAGCTATTTTGGACCAGTTACAGCCTTTCAGCCCCCCGGTAATTTTGACATTTTTCAAATCCTGGATCCGCCATTGGGGATCGGTAAATGATGCTCGAACTAAGTGGTTGACAATATTGCTCTCTCATGGCGGCTACAATAGGTAGTTTCTTGAAGATGTACTTGTAATGCGCATTACAAAATGTACTTGTAGTGTGTGTTTGCTAGTGTATATTTGCTATAGCACAGCGTTTTAAAAGCATGTTGTGAATTAGAAGGTTGGCAGCGTGGTACGAAATTACGAATGGCATACGACCCTCGTCTTCTCTGATTGCTTCTTGAAGAGCTATGGCTCTATTGTTGACATTGATCGGCGCTTTCAACAGCAGTATAATCTCTCCGTGAAATTAATTCAGACATAATTATATTTCGTTTGTTTATTTAAGTCTTTTTCAGCGGTGCATTTGCGACGTAGCTACAGGAGTTAAGATTATGGAATAGATTCTTTGCATTTTGGCGATTCACTTGAGTGAATGTAGGCGGTAATTTGTGTTTGTTTGTAGGTGTATTGATGTTGGCAGACAATTTTGCATTACGCCGCGCGGCTTATATTCCGAAAATTACGGTATATCGATAGAGACGGATAAATCCAAGAACGGAATGACCTCGGTAGAATGCGCCATGTGAACGTAATATATGAACTTTGTATTACAAGCATGTATAGGAATGTGCAAGTGTATTTATGTACTTTGTATATTCCTAACATTATATTTCACTTTTGTAATCCTATTTTAGTAATTTCGATACGGCTAGTTGATGGTTCCGTCAGTTTTGAAGGGCGAGTAGAGGTCCTGTACGATGGCCAATGGGGAACAGTTTGTGACACGCGATGGGGGAAAACGGATGCAGATGTTGTTTGTCGCCAGCTTGGATTTGAAGGAGCAGAGGCAGCGTATAGAGAATCATATTTTGGAGGAGGTACAGGAAAAATATGGTTAGACAATGTTGGATGTAATGGTGATGAACAGGCTTTAGAAGATTGCAGTCATAACGGCTGGGAAGAGTCTTCGTGCTCAGACCACAGTGAGGACGCCGGTGTTGCATGCATCGAGCCTGGTTAGTATTATTCGCATTGATATTTGTAAACTCAGATATTTTTGGTGTACTGGATCTGTGTCAAACATAATGAAAAAATGAAAAGGATGTATTTCGTATATTGTTAACGTGGTATTTTCACCACTTTTATTGCATTTTAATCATGGTTTGTTTAGATACATGGTATATGTCTTTTTATTGCAGACTATCTTCTATTTTCCAGATAGCAATCTCTAATGTACTTTTGATGCAAGCATCTAAGCAAGAATCTGTGACAACTTATTTGCAACACAGATCGAATAAAATAAATGAAAGAAATAAGCAAATTCCCTGCTGCTCTAAAAATATATGAAACTATATTATAATTCAGCGACCTACATACAGTCTGTGTCAAAAAAAATGGTACAATCAAAAACCGATTTTTTTCAATATTATATCTCAACATAAGTCGTTTTGTACATCATATTAAAGAGAAAAGATCAGGCTTTCCAGTATTTTTGATTCATCTCATTTGCTTGTTTCAATCGAGAGATAACTCCAGTTTTATAATATAATTTATATTTTTATTGACTTCAACAATTAGTAAATGTACAAATATAGTGCAATATTTTTAAACCATTTCTTTGGATTTGGAGTGTTTATTTTGGTCGCAATTACATTCCTTCTGGCATGATTTTAACAGATACCAATTTTGTTATAAATTCAAAGCTCCATTTCATTGACGTGCAATAAATATTTGTATTGTTATTTATTAAAAGAGGATATTTATCATTTATCATTAAACTGATTATGTTAACTATTAAAACTTGTGTCGATAAAACTAGACTTCCTTTGTTTACTTTAATCTGTGTTTTGTTTCTTATGTCAAGTTGCAATCTTTTGTGAGCTTCAAGACGTCATGGCATAACTGCACGAAACAACTCTGCCCATGCATTAAAGTGGCACAAAATTAATTTTGGTGTATCGCACTGAATTGATTATATCTCTGGATTGACAAAATCATATAAGATGAAACAAACACCACTGGAAAGCCTGTTCTTTGTTCTTTAATATTTTGCCAAGTAAGAATGACTTATTTTGAAATTTCATATTTAACCAATTTTTTTTCTGATTGTACCCCTTTTTTGAGACAGGCTGTATTTAAAGGTGCTTGTTCCGATTTATGTCTATTATGTTCTCTGTTTTGATATGAGAGCCTAAAACTTGCACATACTCCCTATCAAGAAACAAACTTGCGGTTTTGATGGTAGAAGCAATAATGCATATTCAATATTGATGGTTAACCATTAAAGGTCCATGGCCCGATCCTAATAGCCTCGTCCCCAGAAGCCCCAGATTTTACCGGAAGTGGTCAACATTTTGGTATCAGAAGAAAGCTACTATTTTTCTCATTTACCCTGTGAAAAATCTTAGAGCCAAAGGATGTTTGGTGGAAGTCAAGTGAGCGAAAATGTGACCCCTTTTGGCGACACAAATATTTTACAGAGTACTTATGGGGCTTACGAAATCACGTTTTAAGCTTCGCATCAAAACGGGTTGAAATATCGGCGCGAAACTTTACCGATGGGGTTTTGGAGTGAAGGGCAATCTATCAAGATGAAAACTTCAAATCCTTAATCGGGCAATCCCCTTGAAAAACAGCGTTTTTTTTGTTTATATATGCGGGAATGAAATGGATTTTAAGGCTCAAAATTCAGGACGACAATGAGAAACATACAGCTTTCATCTGATATAAAAAATCGTAATACTTCCTGGAAAATGGGGGGGGGGGGGTTGTCCCAAAAGATGATCAGAACACGTACCTTTAAAATCATGAACGAGGTGGGATGTTGCCCTTTATGTCATGATAACAGATACATAAAGTCAATACATGGGAAGGTGATAACACCAGAAATCATGGGGGGCAGTAACATGGACCTGCATACCATGATGAGAACAAAATATCCGAAATGTGTTTAGGTTGATTGTTGAAATTATAGCTCCATTGTTCGCTTTAGTTTACGTGTACATATTGGTCACGGACATTCTGGATTTGAATTTTTTATTATTTTTTTGTTTTCTGAATAATGAGCACTCTTTTCTGTGGGGATAAGCCTTCCTGGTAAGTAAGTTATTCCAGGTAGAATGGAAGATGGTTGACTCGCAAAGGTATCATGGCCTCTTTATTAACACTTAGTGAAAAAGGGTTTCACTCCCTTGGTGCCAAGGGGGGGGGGGTCCATGGACCCCCCCTAGGAAGCCACTTTCCCGAGGGAATTTTTGTACGAAAGTTATACCACATATGAAGGAACATCTACTGCACTTTAACCCCAAATTTGGAATTAAAAATTGAAATTTGTTATTTGGGCTGCAAATTAGGGGCAAAATATTGTTTTCAAACACGCGAAAAAAATGGGCAAAAAGACGGCAAATTCAAATGAGCCTTGCGACTTACAATCAAAACTTGTTTGAAACTTATTTATGGTTGATATATTCTCTAGAAGGACCCAAATTACATATTATTAACAAAAAACTTGAAGTTTTAGGGAGCCCAGGTATTTTTAACGGGTGTGCAAAATACACATCAGTTTCCCATAGACTTTGTAAGTAACGGTTTATCTCCACACGGCTAAGGCCGAAGGGAAAAAAAAAAACAAGGAGGCAAGAAGTAGGTAGCGGCCTTCTCGCCGTTTCATTGCAATTTAATTCAAATAGGCATCGGCCTAAAACTTGTGCTATTATCAAAAGAGTGCGCCAGCGGCAAGCAAACCATTTAAAGATTACCACAGCAATATATTATAAGCAGTTGCAATTATAAGCGAGTATCTCAGCAATTTTATTTAAGCATTCAATTTACAGATGAGCGGAAAGCCAACAGTCTCTACATGAGGAGCGGAAAGCTAACACATCAATAGTTATTTAGCAATTTTATTATAAGCATTCAATTAATAGGATGAGCGGAAAGCCAACTCTCTACATGATGAGCAGAAAGCTAACACATCAGTAGTTAATTGAAAAAACAGTGTTAAATTTTACTAGATGAGCCGAAGTCAACATCTAAATCATTTTGATCACTGTCAAACCACATGATGAGCGGAAAGCTAACCACATCATAGGTACATAACACAATATTTAATGTGCACAATGTACTTATATATTATAATCTCTTCACCTTATGAGCATCCACATTTGGTAGACGTTTCATATAGAAATCCAGGGATGCAAATGAGGTATTCAATTGATTCCGTCATGCCTGTATGATGTTGTGCAGTAGAGCGTAACTGAATCAATTGTAATAGTAATACCTCATTTTCATCAGTGGGACTTCTATATTATATGAAACGTCTACCCCAAACACTTAACCATGCCAAAGGAACAGCCATGGTATGACATACAACAATTCAATCTTTAATCTTAGAGCAGTAGGCATATAGCAATAGCACTTAATCTCAATTTCACCAAAAAGGAGGAGGTATTAACACACGGCAGTAGCAATTTATAATAGAGTTTAGGCATAAAGGCCAACACAGAATTGTTAAATTAATACTGGATAAAATGATAATGTTGAAAATTCACCTATATCAGGCCAGAAGGAAGTGAATTGCATAATTGGCATTTATAGTAAGCTACAAGAATTAAGATGGAACATGTAGTCCATAAGCTGCCATATTAGATTTTCTGTTGGTTGCACCCAACTGGTGATTACTTTTCCCATAATCACTTGAAGGGATGTCCCCCTGAATAGGATGAGGTAGGTTTCCGCTCCCGAAAGGCTGCACGTTAGCGTGTTATGCCCATTTCAAAACTGGCCGCTATTTTTATGTAAAACGCCCAATTACAATCATTACAGATAGAATTATATCCACGGACTACACGGAATCAAGTTTTAAACTTCCTAGCTGCGGCTCACCACATCTAGGGTCAATATGGCCCGCACGGAAAGAGGCATATTGCTAAATGAATTAAAATGCATATTGTTGAAATAAGAACCTGGGTGATATTTAGGGAGCTCCAAAAAGAATTATGGCATTTATGTTTATGTACAGGCTTGTTTTTAACACTTAAGTGCCAAAGCTAAAAAAAAACGTTCCGTAGTGCCAAGGGGGGGGGGGGGGGTTCCTAGGACCCAACCCCGTAACACTTCCCGTGCGGAGTTTGATCATGCACTAACACAAATAAATGGGGGTCACGTAAGAACACATACCCCAAATAAAAATGAAGGTCGACCTTTGACCGATGGACCTATGGCCAATTGAAATTGTCATCTTCGAAAGGGGTGGTTCGCACATATCCGTCCGTAGCAACTCCAATATAAGGGTTTGAACCTAAATAATTCATTATTTACTCTCGAAGAACCAATTAAAATAATCATTGCAAAAATATAGCCAAATATTTTATACCATCTTGATTTTTCTCAGAAACTTCAAAATCACCTTATTTCCCATAGACTTACAAGTTAAGAGCACGGCATGACAAAATTAAAAATTGATGCTAATCAGCATATAAAAAGGTTATGATTTACAGTAGTATCAGTAATTATTAATTAAATACCTCCTAAGGTATTATTCTAAGCAAATAAAATCCAAGATTAATTACTTAAAATTTAATTAGTAAAATATCTTGTTTTTTTTTCACTTCCTTTAGTGGCACAAGGGGGGGGGGGGGTTCCAGAGGGGACCAACCAATTATTCAATGAAAGCCCTGGGCGCGGACTTAATTTTTGTATCAGGAGAAGCGTGTATTCATAAATCAGACAATTAGCAAAAAAACCTCCTTGAAAATTGGATTGGTAACCGAGGAATCGCAAAAAAAAATCAAAATGTTGGGTACTATGGAGACCCCCTCCGTGGCAAGTAGGTTAAAGATGGCGATGTTTATATTCGCTCTAGAGTAAGTAAATCTCCACCAGAGTAAAACAACATTATAGTCGTCTAAATACATAAACTCCCACCGGGTCAACACTGCTCCTCCCCGCGTGATACCGGGCCCCTTTGATTTGAACGGCTATTTTCCGGGCCACCCAAACTTCGAGCCCGAACGCATTATAGATAGGCCCAACACAGAGCGGTGAACTCTTCCCCCCCCCCCCCCCCCCGGCACACACGCACAAACACACACACTCACATATACGCTCACGAGCACCCAGTCTCTCGCGATGGTCCCGAAGAATCGCCGCATCGACACAGGCAAGCTGTGGCACTCATAGCAAGATCCCAAAAAGGGGACAGATCCAAATTGCAAAAAGCAAAACACATACAAAATACGGCCGATAAGGTTAGTAAATGCCGTAATTAATAAAAATTCTCTCAGATCACGAACTATCCAATGCGGAAACACTGGCTTAGCTAAGTCTACCATTCATTCCTTACGCCCAAAAAGCCCAGCCGTCTCGACCAATGGAAGGACCGCAAAAGTACTCCGTAGAATCAGAAGTCAAATACCTAATGAGCAGCAACAAGGGCAGCAAGAAGAGATGCACCCTTCCGCTTGCCAACAACATGGCCTCCAAAGGACACGGGTTGACAACGACTGGAAAAATATCTCTCTGAAAATCATACGAGCTATCCAAAGTCAAAATGCAAAACGTCAACAAACAACATGCCCAAAGCTGAGGCATTGCACGCAAAGGTCTAAAAGAGAACAAAAATATAGTCTTGCGCCCGTTCATTTAACGGGCAGAGGCATAGCATAATAACTGTAGAGCAGTAAGTCTAGCAAGGTCGGTCTCATCACCTGACAAGGTTATCAATACGAGAAACTAGCATATGACATGACGCCCACCACTATCGACTCATTAGCGCACTCCTAGGAGAAATGTTCGTCGATGATCAAATAGACAAAGCCACACGTGCGAGTACCTCCCTTCGATCCGTCTAAACAGGGAAATCCAGCTACCATGCATGTATTTCTGCCCAAAGTAAACAAGCCCAAGCCAGATAATGGTCTCTTTTCACCGAGACCAATCTGCTCAGGGTGTTCGAGCGCTACGCAAACCTTGAGTGAAATTGTTGGATCATTGCCTGGTACCGATCTGCCAAAGGCAGTCGAACACGTCCAAAGATCCACACACCTAATTCAGATACTCGAAAAAAATAGTGAACCCATAATGCATTGCTCATCACGTGCGACGCGTTGAAGCCCTGTTCACAAACACGCCATCAATGAATCGATCGACGCCGTATGCCGCGCGTACGACAATGCTATCACAGTACCACATCAAAAACCTGATACCCCGTAATGCGAAGAATCCTTAGAGCCTTTTTCGAAAGAGAAATTGTTTGAATAGACGGAGAGTACTACTTACAGGTCGTAGGTGTGTACCTATGGGGCTCTCGAGCAGTTCGAAGAAATCTGTGATATTGGCTACACGCCAGTATGAACAAGAATTCATAACAGATCCAAACATTTGTAAGTACTCATATTACAGAGCGATATCTTCATTGGTCAGAACGGACGAGAGGCGCATTCCAAACGCTATTTGAGCGCGATGGACAACGCCCACCAGAATCTAAAATTCACGACGATCTTTCTCACAACCAAGTCACCTTCCTGGAACCTAGAATTTTCCCCCCCCCAAGGGTCCGCATTCGCGGAAAAGCACAGCCGCTTGGACCACAGAGTTCATCAAATGCAGTTGATACACAACAATACCTTGATCCAAAATCAAGTCACGCACCCAGTGTGTTTACAGGTTTCTTGAAAGGGAATAAATCACAGCGCACAGCGCGATAAGACCCAAGTCACAAGCAGTATTAAACATTCCGAAAGAAATGATATGTGTTTAATGTCAAAGACAAGAAAGATCCGAACCAAAAATCTGGTTACTCTAGTTACAAAATTTCGTTCCTCACTACAAACCAGCCGACCTCAAACGTGCCCTAACCAAAACATGGGAACGCAATCAGAGGCAAACCGCAAAACTGTCAAAAATATTCCCCTAGGAACCAAATCATAGCTTTCAGGAGAGAAAGAATATTCAGAGACTCAATAGTCAGAAAAAAATGCGCTCCACGAAAGCCCGCTACGGGCGACACACGCGCACCCTCTCCGGAGCATGGGAAAGCGGGGAAACCACGGGCGATACCGACCCGGACAGCACGCTGGGCATATGGAGAGCTACAACACGCATAGGCTAATGGGTCTAGCTATCGAAAGTTTTTTTTTCAAAGGGTAAAAAAATAGACTTTTTCCCTTGTTTTCATGCTACTAGTGACTGATTGAGTCCGAAATGGGGACGAAAACGCGTCTCACGGTTTTGAAAGCAAATCTTCAAACTTCATGCTTAGTAAAACAAATGATAATGATTATGAATTAATCCGCTTGTTTGACACATTACGCCTTTTAAAAACTAATGAAACACGGTCGGGGCCTAACGGCTTTTACAATATTTTCCAATTAAGCAGGACTTAATTTATGTGTATGTTTCAAGTGTTATACAACCCACTCGTCGTTCATAGAACGCCCCACCAAGCTTTTAACAGCAATATACCAGTATGCACAGGTCAATAGACGATATTTCCATACAAGCTCTATAACAAAAAGGAACTCAGTAGTTCAATCGACTTTACGAGCTCATGACCCAAAGTCAAACAAAGAACTTATATCGGGACAATGTATTCTATACGAAAACAGCATCAAAATTCTGATATACTACACATTGTATTCCTTATGCTCAATATCTAGGTGGATCCTCTCCCCCCTAAATCTTTTCGGTGTTAGTTTATTAAACAAACACTTCTAATAGTGCCCCTTAAAATTTCCAAGATGTACAAATTATAAAGTGGGGTATTGACTCAAGTCCAAGTGAGTGCGGTCTTAATAGCTGGTACTAATTGGTTTCTAATAAACATAGTTTAAACTGACTCTATAATAAATTAGTTCATAGGAAGACAACAGCTCATATCAAACGAAACAATAAAATCATAAATAAATGGGCTGGGACGGTATTTATGGACTGATCAGGACGTATAGGGTTTTCCAGTACAAATAAAAAAACTATGCGTATGAAGAAGAAGTGCAAAAGTTGTCCATTATGAGAAGGAAAAATTTAAATATGGTGACCTAACTTTCTTCGAGCACATCAAGTGCTATCTTGGTTTCGACTTGTACCACCAGCTCCTTCTCCCTCTATACTGCCGAGGATCATCTTCATTACCAGCGTTCAACTAGTGTTGACGTGGTCTGTCAATTGTCCAGAAGTACGAGAGGCGATTGCGGACAAATGTTATCAATAGTTTTCTTATGGTTCTTATTATGTCGAAAAGATGTGCAGGGGCGTTTTCTTCTTGATTTGGTCCCCGGAGCGGGTTATAACCGGCCGCCATCATGAGTTAAGATCATTTCCGCAATATACAAATGTCAACAATTCTCTTTTTGGTGCTCGCAAAATTTACTCGCATTTTAAACATCAATTTGGCAAATTTTAGTACATACAAAACATTGCTCCTTCGGCGGCCATATGGACACTTTAATGTTTAAGCCCACTTTAGGAAGGTAAAACTTCATTTTTGTTTAAAAAAAAAAAAAAAAAAAAAAAAAAAAAAAAAAAACAATAGCAGTTTTTCATCAAACAATGGTGGCCATTTGAATGGGCAGTACGCGCTTAATGTGCAACATTTCGGGCGGAAACAATACCTTTAATCCTAGTCAGGGGAACACCCCCTTTTAAGGTGATATATTGGAAAATTATTAATCACCAGGTGGGTGCAACAAACTCGAATTTAATTTTAAGGCCCGTACACAAAATGGCTCATGGACTATGCAAATTAATTTCTGATACAGAGGACGAACGTTTTGTTAAATAATTGCCTTAAAGCCATAAGCATTAGGTTAATGAACATGCGACAAAATAATAACAGTTGACTGATTTATGATGCGCAGAATACGACAACAAAGATAATTCACGCCGGTGTAGAAGTAACCATTGTACCGGCGTATCTAGTCCGGGAACAATGGTTGAACAATAAGGCAATCGATTCAGTGACTCTTTAAGACATTAGTTTCACGCTTTATCCGTTATTCGTCTATGGAGCCCCGGACTATGGATCCTACCGGACTTATCTGCTTTCACACCGGAAATAGCAAGAATTCGAAACACAAAGATCAAGCTTTTTTAAAACCCACACAAAAAAGCTCGATATCGGATGAAGCATAGAGACAGGTAATAATTCACACAGCCTGAAACAGACATGAAAATATCAAAAAATGACAAAATGCACTTAATAAAATTGGCCAAATGAATTTACTAGACGAGTCAGCCAAAATAGAAGGAAGTGTTGAAATGTTGCGCGGGATACGACAACAAGGATAATTCAAGCTGAAACAGCTACGAATTATGAGACTCAAAGAGTGGCTAAAGCTCACTTGTAGGTTTAGCCTAAAGAACGAGTAAAGAGCATATTGTAAAGATAAATGAAGATAGGGGAGTGGTTGAGAGGGATAAAAATTGACATGCATGAAACGTGAGAAACAGGCCAAGTGAAGATCGGCTGGAACCGGGCATAAATAAAAACAGCCAAAACAAAGCACAACGTCACAACCTAGCCGCCGGATGATTGGTTAACATGAGCAAACGAGCAAATGGCAACACCGTGTCGAGAAACTTGATTTATGCTCACCGCAGGCTGGTTCCATAAAACGATTTATCTCCACACGGCAAGGACGAAGGGAAAAAAGAAAAAAAGCAAGGAGGCAAGAAGTAGGTAGCGGCCTTTCTCGACGTTTCATGCAATTTTAATTCAAATAGCCATCGGCCTAAACTTGTGCTATATCAAAAGATGGCCAGCGGCAAGCCAAAACAATTTAACGATTACACAGCAATTATATTAAAGCATTCAATTTAAGAGATTATCTCAGCAATTATATAAGAATTTCAATTATAAGATGAGCGGAAAGCCAACATCTCTACATGATGAGCGGAAAGCTAAACATCATAGTTATTCAGCAATTGTATTATAAGCATTCAATTTATAAAATGAGCGGAAAGCCAAACATCCCTACATGATGAGCGGAAAGCTAACACATCAGTGTTAATTTAAACACAGTGTTAAATTTTACTAGATGAGGCAGGAAACGTCAACATCTAAATCATTTTGATCACTGTCAAACCACATGATGAGCGGAAAGCTAACACATAATTGTCAATTAACACACATATTAATTTGAAAATGTACTTATATCTTATCATCTCTTCCACCATTATGACAGCAACATTTATACCACGCCAGAACAGCCAATGGTATTATCATACCAAATCAATCCTTAATATTAGAGCAGTATGGCAATCACACAGCACTTAAATCCCCCCAGAATAATGGAAGTGAATTGAATAATTGACATTTATATTAAAGGAATGTGAATAGATTGGGAAAATAAGGCCTCAAAACAGTTACCATCATAAGGTAACTTGCTTATAACCCCCCCCCCCCCGCTGCTAACAGGGATAATTAACAATGGTGGTTACGCAAACTGTATTGGGTCCCGGGTTGCCGACAAATAACAAAGTGACTGTTCAATTCATGACGCATTCTTCACACTGAACCACGTTCACATGTACCATAATAAAAGAGCCTAGCAAAAATATGACCAGAAAATAAAGTCGGACCCATTTCCATGAATAACAAAGAATAAAAAATCAAAAATTTCATGCAAAAAAACCCCAAACCAAAAAGCCCCAAAATAAGTGGTTTTTTAACAAAAATTTCCAATCCAATAGCGGCAGAAAATGTACTTTGATGAAAAATAGGGGGGGCGCGATTTGATTACTTTGTGACGAAATCGTATAGTGGCATTAACAAAAAATAATAAATATTGACATAAAACGCACTAGCCAGTGATACAACCATCGCACTAACAGCCTACGATTGAAATTGATTGTGGAATGACCTCTAGAAGAGCACGTGTGGACTAGTGGGAAAAGCAGGACTCGGGGTGACGATTAGACCGACTGAATATCGAGAGTTCGAGCCCAATCCACTTTATGCATTTACATAACTTCGTGTGTATATCTACATTGACACTTTATAATCTAATAAAATTATATTACTTACTTTTATAACGTTATTGGCTATTTATTCACATTGTACTGCTAGTTATTGTAAATTGCTCTGTTGATGATAACAATTGATGATGATTTGATTGTGGTCACCGTGGACATGTTTATGGGCAAGAACCTACCCAAAAAATGCCTCGTCGACCAAGTGAAAATCTTGGGAGCTGCAAAGGGGACTATTACAAACTACTGCTGATAGCCCTGCATTTGTAAGTCATAACTTTGAGCAGTCACTAATTGAGCGAAATGTATGTGACGATTTCTGGAAGGCGCGTAATAATAATAATTGACACACCGCTTTGAGCCTGTTTACGGGGTTAAGCGCTCAATAAAAACTTGTCACGTTATAATTATTATTTAGAAATCAACAAAAGAAGGAATTTAGTCCCCAAATGCAAAGCACTAAATGTATATAGAGCATGACGCGCATTTAAATTGTGTGACACCAATTTTTAATGACTGCGTTTAAAAAATGGCCTTAATGAGCTTAAATGTAAAAAGGAAAAAGTAATTCGGGCACCAATAGAAACATCTACGCCCGCATATTTACGAGACAACTCTCCCTATTTCAAGACTGGCGAAACAAGTTTAAATGGGCTAAGACAAGACATCAAACACTGTGCCCGTGTGAGGGGTTTCTGCCACTCAACTTCCATTACGTGTACCTTGAATGCGTACCCAACGTTTCAGCGCTGTAGCCAAATATAAAAAGCTTCGTCAAAAAGACAGTTAATCTTTATATGCATTAACATGGTGGTTAAGACTCTCAATCATGGGGGACACTCAGTTTCCTGCACCGGTTGTCAGGGACCAAAGCCGAAATAAATTAAGCAATAATCAAATATTAGACTGGTCAAAAGAAAATACACGCAACTGCGATAAGCTAAAAGGAGTCAGCGTCGCCCGTTTGACGACTTTAAATTGAATCCCGAAAGTGCGGATAGCAATACAGAAACAGAAGACAGCGAAACCCGCTGGAAGAGATCGACCAGAGCTATGGCTATAGACAGATCTCCTCTCCATATCAACAGGCTCTAAGACATTCCATAAAGTAAAGTCAAACAAAAACGCGACCCTTAGTATGAGGATAGTAAAAGCGATAAGCTAACGGGAGGATAAGACCTGGGGTAAGACACCTGAGAAAAAACAGGGCCGGCGCGCGCGTAATGCGGGAACTAAAGCACTTCCAAATAAACCTAAAAAAGAATAACCTGAAGCAAATGATCTAACATAGACATTCAAATGAAGGGGGTAAGGAACTTCGAAGTCAAAGGGTAAGAAGTAGCAATTAAAAGCAAAATTGCTTAAAAGACATACATATCCCATTACAGCACCATCAAAGTGAAAAACAACCAGTGGACTAGTCGAAGCTAAATCATTAATTTTAGGAAAAAGCTTTAATTTAAAAAAAGAAACAACTTTAAAATTTCAAAATATCTACTGAAGATGCCCTAAAGAGACTGCCACAATAAGCTGAGAAGACTATAAACTAAACAAAATAGAACAATGAAAATAACTCAGACTGAAACAAATGCCTAAACTTGAAAAGAAAAACGCTGAAAAACGCAACTTTTTGATGATAAACAAAAACATGAGAGTATTGAATAAAATTGACCCTTAAATCGAATAGATCAGCCTCACAGACAAAAACCACAAAATGACAGTGGTTAGATTTGCTATCGCGATATTTATCAAGATGTCAAATTGATGCTATTGACATTGTAAATTTACATAATTCATTAAACGCCTTAAAAACCAACATGCACTAAGGCACCAAATAAGCGAAAAAGTGGTGGGTTCACATGACAAAAGGCTAATAAAACCACCTTGCAACAGCCCACTTCTAAACGAAACATAGACTACTAGTTTAATTATACGACAAGCGTGATAAACGTAGAAACAAGAGACTTTACCTGACAATTTTAAAAACCCGGATATCAAAATGTTGAACAACCCTATCTATTGACCAAGTGGGAAGATGATAACGCTTAAAGTTTAACAAAGAAACCAAACAAAATAAATGTTCGACACGGTAAAAAGACACTATGGAAAACTGTTGGGCAAAAATAACCAAAACTAAAAACATTTACTTAAAAGAAGCCAACCTACGGACAAGGGCACGCGAGACCACCAGGGCACCTAAAGGCCTACTATACATGGAAATTAGGCACAACCGGGTTACATCTACAAGCGAACCAAAGAAGTATCCCAAGTTTACTGGCACACACACACACACACCACACACGAACACACACGAGCGCCGTGCCAAACATAAATCATTGAGTTCTTATAAACCCCAAGGAAAAAAATGAGCAATTTTAGGCTAAAATCACCAAACTTTTAACACGAGCGCTCTTAGGCCTAATTGCATTGTTTACAAACAAATTCGATAATTCAGTGAGCGTTTGACATGGGTAGTAGAATCGATGGTATCTGTTACTATAGACCTGAATAGATATTGTTGGACTGGAACGAACACCAGCCGGGAGCCTATGTGGGACAAGGGGAAACAACACAACTATTCTAGCGATGCGTAATTTGTCAAAGATACGTGAATCTCCATGTCCCTTGAAGCGAAAAATGAGGTGTGGTTATCGCGCGTCCAACTAAAAAGTAATACCGATGTAGTATCATACACCAAGAGATAGTCAACAAGCATAATTCATTCAAGGGCATAAAAATGGGGGTGATTAAAAAGCAAATTAAAGCACGAAACATACAAGCATCGCAAACAGCAGCTTATCGATGATTGAGGTAAACAAAGGAGGGTGTGAAATGGCATGTGTGAGTGACCCCTGACTCAATGAGCTGATTGATGCGATGAATGAAGTTGTTCAAAGAATTTATAGTCTGATTTTTTAATCCTGTCAGTAAACGCATATTGTCGATGGTACGAAAACATCTGAGGGGGGGGATGTGTTGAGAATCAAAAACTAAAAAGGCATATTAAACAGAGGAAATGTTCAAACTTTGTTCAGCAGAATTAGATGCTCTAACCTATTTTACATGGAACCCTTTGGTATCGAATATGTGAAGGCTTCATACCAGATTCAATTGAATAGATGGTCTTAAGGTCTGAAAACAACGGCTATCGATCCGTGTTTGGAGACAACCAAAGAAGGGATAAAGTGTCATGACCATCGAGGCCGGGTAAACCTCTTAATCTGGGAGGATTAGGGCCACGTAAACTTATTGTACTTTGTTATGAGTGACAAAAACTGTCAGATTTAGATATATGATGGACAAAGAAGTCAAACATTATTTCTGGACAATACGAATAAATGTAAACCAGCTTAAACGTTCAGATTTTCTAATAGTCCTTAGTGACGAAACATACTGAAGGAAAAAGCATGCAAAGGTGTGATATAGAGAAATCATGACTGAAAAAAAACAACAACATTATGTAAATTGAAAATGACTTCTGATTTGTGGTTTGTAAAAATGGTGGGGATTCTGATAGTAGAGATTCTTCTCTTCCAGGAATTATGACAAATAAATTTTGGCGAGTAATAGATTACTATAGTATCATTTTCTTTCTTCTGTGAATGCTTCAGTTTATTCAAGTTTGTTGGAATTATTCAGGGCCATTTGCCTTGCATTATTTTCTTCGTGAGAAAAAGGGACCATTTTTAATGATGGGCATTAATCTGATTCTGACATCGTCAATTTAGCAATTCTATTGAATTCGGGGTAAAAGCATGCACCCTCCAAGAACGAGTTGGAATCGTCGAAACGTCCCAAAAAAAACTTTTAATGAACTGACAGAATAAAAAATCCTACTATAATAAGTTGGAGATCGATTATACATGAAAGTATTTTTTAAAGAGTAGATTAGCTATGCAATTACAGGTTGCTACACTTGTACAGAGAGGCAGAAAGAGAGATTAACAGTATGGAGAAAGGAATAATCAATATATAACGTTGACGAAAAGAAAAAATCGAACTAGTCCCCTATAAATAAGTTGAATTTTCTGTAGACTGAAAAAACCCAAAATTGTTAAGTGGGCCGACACCAGTAGATAGAAGCGTACCTGTTGTAAATACATTGTCCCATACAAGGTTGTTGGTAGTAGGTCTGCCAAACAGCTAAAACGCTAATTCCAGCTCCAATCAGCAGTAATCGGCATTAGTAGATCCTGAAATTTTAAATAAGACAAAGCTTGCATCTCGCAAAAATCCAAAGAAGTTTACCAGCTTTAAATCTGCAGTATTGCGAAGGAAATAGGCAACGTAGGGATGAGCACCGGCATTGCTAGTAAGTCTGGCCAAACCGTCTTTTAAAAACGTACTTCTATAGCTTCTGAACGGTATCCAGCTTTCGTATATAGATCCTGGGATACTAATATGATAGCACAGCTTTAATCTTGCCAGAAAAAATCCAAGAAAGTTTACCGGTTTGAACTGCAGTTTTGAGATGGAAATAGGCATGGATGGACACCGGAACACATAGTTATACCGAATACGGACAATAAGAAGCACTAAAAGGTAGATGTAAATGAAACCTGCGTCAAAATTGCGACTTTGGCTCCGCCCACAATGTGTCTGACATTGTAAGCACACTGGGGATCAATAAATAAAAACAGTTACTTGAAAGGGAATTTATGCAGAACCGACCGCCACCTTACATTTAATGCGTTATTCGAAGCGAGTTACCAAATCCGCAACAAAAAAACTAAAATACGCTGGTTATTCAAGATTGAAGAGATTACTGACTGTATTACTTCATTTATTAAACAGTATTACGACCTCCAATTTGAAGAGGATCTGCCCTTGCCTTTCTTAGAAAATTCAGGTGATGAGCACAATGGTTCCAGACGAGTTAATGATGATGACGCCCTGTTAAAAGAAGAAAAAAAGTCCAATATTGAGATCTTAATTCTTCTTTAATAAAAAATCGCGTATGACTTGGCTGATCTTGTACTGAAATCCGAATCCTAACGATCCCACATAGAAAGTTCAACGTAACTAGATTTCAAAAGTTGATACTTGAAGAGCGGAATTAAAAAAAATTCTGACATGCATGAACGGTTTGTGAGAAGGCCAAGTGAAGATCTGGCACGAACGGGCAAAATAAAAACAAGCCAAAACACAAGCACAACGTCACAACCTAGACGCAGGATGATTGGTTAACACGAGCAACGAGCATAATGGCAACACCGGTCGAGATAACTGGATTATGCTAACCGCAGGTGTTCCAGAAATCGATTATTTTTTTTTATGTAGCAACGTTTCGACACTTGGAAAGGTTTGTTTTCAGTACATAAAGGGTTAATATTTTTAATTGTTACTATTATTTGTTTACTTATATGTATGTGGTGAACTATATCAGCAAATAAAAATCTGCTTTGGTTCTTGATGTTTTTTAATATTCTCAGTTGATTCCGTTAGTGCCCAAAGGGGGGGGGGGTGGACCCTCACTAATAACTCATTAAACCCACCGGCGTGGCCGATTTTAATTTTTGGTATATGAAAGAAGCGCATTTAAAAGTCAGCAATTCCAAAAATGCGGCGAGGAAAAATCCCAGGCTTAAAGCGGCCAGCGCAAAACAATTTGGAGGGTCCCTAGGAAGCCCCCCTGGTCACTTAAGTGTTTAAATATCGATCCATACATCACTTGATCACCTTAGACTGTGGGGAGTTAGACTACGTCTCGGCTTGTCTGTGGGTTCAGAGCAACAGTGGGTTTTAAAGATACATACGACTAAAATGCTGAATTGTGAACTAAGAAAGATCCCTGTACATCCATATCTAGACCTTACCAGGTTCCTTATAATACCGCCCCTCCTTTTTCCAGATCGCAGAACGCCAAAATGCAGCAAATTAATTGCGTGCCCAAACCAAAACTACACTTTGAATATGGACTGGTAAACATTGCGAGTGTCAAGATTCACAAAAGAGTTGCAGATCCAGATCGTAGATTAGACTATTCCATTCTTCTGAGAGGAGGCCAAAAGTGTTGTTTGTAGTGATACAAAAATTAATGCCACGTAGCGTGGAAGACGGCCCACCGCTTCCCGTCTTAGATGAAGCCATTCCAATAATGGTACTTGAAATTACAGTAGTAGGACTCACTATTCCTCCTTCTCTAGGATGTGGAGTCACTATCTTCTGCCAACATTTGCAAATTGTCATATTTAAAATTTAACTGCCTCTTTGAAATACCAGTGGCCATTTCCACCCTGTCCTGGGTCCTGTCGATTACAAATCCAATACCTGTAGGCTCCCCTGCTATCCTTTCCCGCTTAAAAATGCTTCACTTTGAACAGTACACCACGCAATTAAATCAAAGGAAACGCCGGTTCCTTTTTGGACATTAGAAATTGTCATAGCATCATCAGGATACTGTGACTGATATGACAAAGGGCCTAGATTGACAAAATATATTATTTTCATTCGACTTTCTATAAGCAAGGTCAATGCATTTGTCGTGTATGCAATGCTTAACATCATAAAATATTAACCATATATAGGTTTATGTTTGTGTACAAAAATTGGCATTACTAAAACAGTTTTCCCCATCAATTTGAACTATTGAAAAGAACAAGATTACGAAAGCTGCTCAAATTCACTTTGACTCACTATCACTCTCTGTATTGGTAAGCAGTTCAGGGTAGTGAGCATGGTGAATGGTTTGGAAACCTATTGGGACGGTTGACAAGCCATTTGCAGTAGGACACCCTGGTTGGAAGATTGTTTGCAAGGAGTGTATTTTCTGCTGGATGTGGTACTAATGCCCTCCCAAATCAATCCTTGTGATATGGTTAAAAGACGACGAAGTCTTCTTGTGCTTGATGTCTTTGTTATGTTGTTGGTGATCGCCCGAGTTCGTTTTTTTTTATTTTGCTTTTCACTGTTGCCTCTGTGCCTATAAGCCTACTCTGGTATTTGTCAAAGTTTCATTTATCGTATTCTCGTTTAGTAAACGACTATTGGGAATTTGCTGAGATCACAAACGAATGGGTTCTACATGGCTTCTGGTCTGAGTGAAAGTTATCCCCATAAGCACATATCCATGGTCTTCGTTGGTGAATTATGGCTGTTGATATAGTTACCAGGCTGAGGACCAGCCATCTTGAAGCAATGCTCAACGTTTCACACTTTAACTTGTATTAGAGATATAATGTAGCTTTTTAACAATAAATATTACTACACGAATTAAAACATTCAAATGTTAATCTGTTCACACTTTTTGAAAAATTCCAATGCCCTGTTTGCTACTTGCCAGGATAGATTAAACATATCCAGGTGAATGTTGCCCAACTAAAATGTATACATTTTCAATTAATTGATTGTATCTCTAGATCTAGGGACCCAAATGGGATGGGGGTAAACGGGATTATAGAGGGATAATTAGGCTTTCACACAGTTTAGTTTGGCGAAGATTGAATAATCTTATTTTTTCTGAATGTTGCATTTTTGGCACACTCTGTGTTTCATAAAGTGAACTTTGTATCCCCAGAGAGTACTCATAATAGGTTTATTATCCTATTACCATTCCTACCTTATGTTTCTTCTTTATTGATTGATTATTGATTGATTGGAAATAGTGCCGTATTTTTCTCCAGTAGTAAATAGTTAGTCCTACACAATGTTGCCTAATAACAGTTTGATGATAAAGTCACCATGTATATAGGTGTATCTCTACGATGTCGATACCCATTGGTGTTTCAGCCCCCCGAAAAAAAAACAAAAAAAAAAACAAAAAAAAAAAAAAAAAAACAGGGAATGGCAAATTCCTTACGAGAGAGCTCAAGAAAGCGTTGCGGTTCAAAGTGTGCACAAAATGCAGGTGTGAGATTTGGACGACCACTTATTACGGCGGTCCCGAAAGTGTGTAGTCTGTGTCACAGACTTCGAAAGATATTATCTAAATTAGTACTGCGCGAGAGATTAACGTTATCATGCAAATGAAACTAAATCTCAAATATCTCCGGTAAACGAGGGGTTCTATGGAAATTTTTGCATCAGAGTCCGTTACTATGTTTTGTTTTGGATATGTATCGGGTTGCCTTGGTTCTGAACCTACTAGACCTATCGAGAAAATTAAACGTTTTTGTCGGGTAGTTCGGTGCTCACAAACACGGAAAAGTTAACACGTAATCGCTACGGGCCGCATCCCTTTTTCCCACAATGCCTTTCGGTATTATTCCAGTCTTGAGAATTTTCAAACGCTGCGCCAACTTTTTTTTTTTCAGTTTTAGAAACAGGATATACGTACTTACCGGACCGCCGTAACCACTTATACTCCTGGAAGCATATGTTGAGACAACCGTTGCAGAGCAGAGCTATTCATTATATCGATTGCTGATCACAACAGCAGTATCGATTTAGTTACCAATTGCCAGTCCTACGAGGCAATCTACGGCGGTCCGGAAAGTGTGTAGTCTGTGTCACAGACTTCGAAAGATATTATCTAAATTAGTACTGCGCGAGAGATTAACGTTATCAGTCCGTCATAGCGAATGCATGCAAATGAAACTAAATCTCAAATATCTCCGGAAAACGAAGGAGTTCTATGGAGATTTTTGCATATCAGCGGGTCCCGTTACTATGTTGTTTTACATAGTACGGGAATTGGGTCTGAACCTAAAGAACCTAGCGAGGAAATTGAAAGTTGTTGTGGGTACTTGGTGATCGAAAGCCGGAAAAAGGGAACACGCAATCGCTTACGGGCCGCATCCGTTTTCCCACAATGGCATTTCGGTATTATTTCCAGTCTTGAGAATTTCAAAAACGATCCTTTCATTTACGTTTTAAAGATGTTCGAAACAGGCTATAAGTACTTACCGGACCGCGTTAATGAAGCAATCTTTCCTTGAATTAACCCCGGGAATAACCATCTACAGTGCTATGGGGTTATAAATCTTCCTTTTTACCAAAAAAAATTGCATATTTGTTTAGAATACACATATGAAAGCATGCGCTCTTAAAGCTCAAGATGGCGGGCGGTTATACCCGCTCTAGGGAACCTATCACGAGAAAAAGTCCTCTGCTCATCCTTTTACATTATAAGAACATAAGGAAAAAACTGGTCATAACATTCACCAAATAATAAATACAAAATAAATGAAATAACTAAATAAATAAATAAATAAAAAAATATAAATAAATAATGAGAAAACGAGTCTGTGGCGCCAATATAAATGCCATAAATTATTATTGTGCTCCCGAAATATCAGTCGCGTTCTTTTTCCCATAATTTCCAATTTAATTCCTTTTCAACAAAATAGGCATCTTGCGGCGGCCGCCTTGGACGCATAATGGTTTAATCATTAACGCTCGTATACCAAGGGGGGGGGGGGGGGTGTGTGGGTCCACCCACTTAAGGTTTTTTCACCGGCTTGCTAAAAAAACCCCTTTTGGTGCCAAAGTATTTAATGTAATTGTCAATTGACAGTTCCGCTCCTTTTCATCCAAAACAAAACATACACCGGGGTATAGTAAGATAAAGGGGACCCCAAAGTGATGGATTGGGGGAGGGGGGGGGGGGGGAAACCACCCCCCTTCGGAAGAGAAGTACAACATCCTAAAACAACAACAGGAAAATCAAGGAACTTGAGTGTGGTACCAATAGATAGCTATGGTCTCCTCTTGCCATTGATACCAAAAATTGAGTACCAAAAGGACTCGCATTGCAATGACGTCATAAATGACCACTTCATAAAGTTTGCATTTCAGCAAACGTCAAGTTCCATAGGACACACACAGTAAAAATTCAATTTTTCGCCAAAAGGTTAGGAAAATAGATTTTCATGCGGTTTTTGACTCTACTTGATGGGGAATGACTAGTTTTATATAATGACAGCATTTAGAGCTATAATAAGGGGTTCAGTCGCTTAAAATTGGCGAAATATCAATTTCACCCTATTCAGTATTTCGGAATTTCTAATATGACGTCATGTTGACGTCATATGGGAGTGGTATTATGTTGGTCCCAATGGAAAGAAGAAAACTCTAAAGCTATCTTTGATTTATAGGAATAGGGTGTTCAGTAACGAAAATCAGGGGGGGGGGGGTGGTAACCCATGTTACCACCCCCCCCCCCTTTCGGGAGTTTTGTAACAAAAATGGCCAGGTGACGAGCGTTAAACCCTCAAAATTGAAGAATATAGAGAAGATGATCTATGATAAAACATTAAGGTGGATGCACGATCGTTTTTCGTGCACAGCGTTACGGTCAGTCACGCAGGTATAGTAGATTGGAGCAGCACAAAATCAGTCCTTTTCGCGAACACGACGGGCGTGGTTTTCTGACGAATACGCACGCGGCAAAATATTGGTAATAAAATTATATTGCGTTATCAGTGCGCGAAATTTTAAAAACAAAAGGTGTATTGCGCTATTCTTGATCGCTCTCTCCAACCAGCGCTGAGGAAACAGCGATATATGCATTCTGGATACGGTCCTATTCGCTACCGATACGCTTGCGGAGTTCTCGGTGATGCATGAGGCGTCAAGCAAATTTTACGCGTCGCAGAGAGAAACAAGTAAACGGAAATACATGTTACACTTTTTGCCACTTTGGGGGGGGAATAACGAAAAAGTAAGTCCGTGACTCCCAATTTTTATTTATTTTTGGGACGTATATGGTTGGGACCCCTGACATAATTAAAAATTAGAAAATTTCCCGGAAGCGTTTTTTGCTGTGATTGATTTTTACACCATTTTATTTACATTTCCCATAGAACTGTGTATCCACATTTGCCAAAATGCGTTTTTATAACGTAAAATCTCGAGAACGCAGCCCGTAACCCCATATTTTTATTTTAGATTTTGATCAGCAACCATAAAATACCATATATCAAATTTAAAGACAACATTCCAGGATGAATCGATCGTGGCAGCATCCCACCTTAAGTGTATTCAATCCAGCTGAATTTTAATATTAAGAGAAAATGCAAAAGGATGAACTTAAAGGAACATATTTCAAAAGGCCGAATTTTGAGATACGTAGTTTTGGTCATAAAAGGGTCGCCTTAATGAAGACACGCATTATTATAGGTATACGGGGATGCTTAAGTTTTAGCCAATTGAAAGTGTATGACCTGGAAGTATATCACTACAAAATTTCAATTTAGCAACATTAAACGGATTTTTAAAAAAGCGAATGAAATCTAATTTAACGACGTTCCCATTAACTCTTAAAATGATCACGACTTTGTTACGATTAATTTCATTTATCAGTTAAGTCATTTGATAGAGCGTTCTCTTTTTGTAAATGTAGTGATACTAGTATTCTATTTCCGGTTGATATATAAGCTTTTAGCTCAGAGTTTATATGATTGGACCATAACGATGATATATTTTCCCACTCTTACTTTTGCTTGTATCGCTTACCTTAAGAAGTCAGATAGCTATGAGTGCAAATTCCCATAGGTAAATTGATTGGTTTTCCATCGTCTTCCATATTTATGGAAATATTTGAAATGTACTCTTGCACAATATTTCAACATTTATTTTCCGAAAGAGTGTTGGCAAGTCAAGGGGGTTAATTTATTTAAAGCGTCTTATTAAGTTCTGCCTGGAATTAGATGCTTGCGCATTGCTCAAGCCTTTATCGTGGTTTTGCCAATTTCATGGAATGCCTCTCATAAGCTGGTATTCTTTTTGTTTTGAATGACCATCGTGATGATTTGAAGAGACCCTATGCTCTTGAGAGAACGTAGACATTAGTCACTGTGGGTTTCACACACAGAGATCCTCACAACGGTGATTCAGGAGTTCCCCATATGTTTGTGTATATGGTGATATGGTTGTCTTTTTTTTCTATCGTTGGTCACAATTGGTTTTGATTTTCTACTTGTAAGTTTTTGATTGGTATAAATGAGCATATGATGTTGTTCTCCACATTAGCATCTGTGAAATTGTATTGTCATTAATAAATTATATAATTCCTCTTTTTGTGGTCCTATGTGAAGCGCCATAAAGTGTACCATCAGGCGCTATATCAGATTGTTATTATCACTTTATTTCTGGTAACTTCTTATCCGTCTCAAGATTGAGGCTAATAATTCAGAATCAATTAAGTAAAGTTTAGAACTGAATACTGACATAAACCGCACAACAAACATAATTACAACACGCTGAAGCGAAAAAAACGAAAAAAATCAGGTAATCACTCCAATGCATTTTAATAGAGTGTAATTTATCTCTGAAGTCGATGTAATTCGTCTCGTAAAACGTGAAGGTCATCAGTGTCTTGATTTTTTACTGTAGCACAGGATCAAATATAAACAAAAGATACCATGCTATTTTATTTTATCTTTATTTAATTAGCCAATTTGCAATGTAATTTAAAAGATTTAATATAGCGACGCATTGCGACGTGCGCCTATTATGGCGCAATGCTAACCCCAATGTTGTGTCCGATTGGAATCGTTTGGAGCCTTATCGGGAAAAAAAGAGATCGTCATATTTTACGTTATTATACTCAGAACAACTCAAATCAAAGGTAATTGAACAATACCCATTTATATTATAAAACCAGATGATTGGATGATGTTTTTTTATTTGTTATTACGATTACCTGTTTTTAAAAGTGAAATGTTTTCAATATGACCGAATAAGTGATTTCAAAAAGCCGATATCATATCTTATTTTGCCTTTTTCCATTTGGTTTCTTCCTGTATTGTTCTAAGTTTCAGATTATTCCAGACACCAAAAGAAGATCCACCGAGAGGATGATGGTCCCCAATTGACAGTCTCACGAAATACATAATCATTATATCTACGATAATGTAGATTCGCTACCAGAATTCCTTAGGGTTATTCTTCAGAGAGCGTGAGGGTGCGTGAACGCGAAAGAGAATGCCGATTGGTTTGCATAGGAGTCGGTCCCTCCCATGGTAAGTCTCTCATGAAGCTACCATAGTACTCTGCCCTTCTGGAGATATTACGTTGTCTACATCTGAGCAATTCTGGCCAGCAACTAATAGAGTTTAAAGCTGTCCTATGTCATTCAATTCTCATTTATATAAAGAATCCATGCTTTTCGGGTAGGATACTCTCTCCAGAGATTATTACGAGATTCATATCTGAACGGTATGTGCTCGGTATTTTTTTGAGATCGTCGGTAAAACGCGTAACAAAAAATCACTTCAATTGTTTTGTTCCACCCCATAATTCTCCAGACGTACATAAAGTTCCCTAACATAGAACGATATTACAACTATGATACAACATCTTTAACGGCATCCTTTTTGGGATTCTCCATTCCTGAAATTTGTCGCACTTTTTTGAAATTTAACTTGTCATTTTTTATTTCCAATACTTACAACTCAAGGCTAGATCTTCAAGTTAAAGTAAAGATGAAAAATTACTCGTTAAGTTAAGAACCACTGTGACATGGGGTAATACGCGTTACGCTCAGTGGGAAAATCAAAAATCAAAACACAACAAGCAGAAGACAAAAACACAAACAAAAATTAGCTGGTTCTCAAATTTATCTAACGCTACAACAATTTGGTTTCTATTGTAATTCAAAAAAAAAATATTTCACTAGGGTTCTTAAAGAAAGCTGTCTTAATTTGAAATTCAGTTATTCTTTAATACCAAAAATTCGCTACGGACACGTTACGGTAAAACGAGTTACACTTTATTAGGCCCTTTTGGCCACTTTAGCGGACGTAAAATTATTTTACAGTTTAATTTATACATTTTTAAACATTGACTTTCTCTTTCAATTACCAACAATAGCCTAACTATATCCAATTTCTTGCCTGTAATGATGGCAAAGTTTTACATATTTTCAACAACACCGTCAAAATGGCAATTTGGACCGAAAACAGGCTTGCCCTTAGAAAAGTTAATTAAACATGTCACATGTTACTGTTCCCGACCAATCAAAAGAAGGCTATTTTTCTCCTTTAATTTGATTCTAATTTGTGAAGATGAGAACATTAAACCGTGGGGACACGGTTTTCTTTTTTAAAACAGGTAATATTCTGATTTTACCTTCTGGAAGGTAACATAAATAAAAGCGGTGTGATTTTTAACAAGCATCATGAAAATTTAATGTATCAAAGAAAAAAGCCTTGATTAAAGGTAGGTGACCCGATACAATATATATCCCTAACTCCCCCCTTAACTGCATTTAATTTGCACAGTGGAAAAATCTCACGGCGTGTACCTCTGCCTTTTTTTAGGTGGAAATGCCCCTAGATCCATCAAGAAAGATAACGCTAGCTCCCTTTTTTGCGGTTGATTCGTCCGCTATATTCGTCTAGGGACGTTAGAGATATATAACTTATCGCAAATAACCCTGGTAGTTGAAAGCGCAATTAGTAAACTACAACAGAAAGAAAGAGAACTTTTAAGGAACTTTCAAAAGACAATTATCGGCTAGGCAAACTATGTATCCCTTGCTTTTCCCGTTTCAATTATGTTTTTTCGGTATACGCGTTTAATTCCAAACAATGTTGTGTGGTTTGTTCCCTCCACAAGCGCTGCCGTAATTAGGCATCAAAGCAATTGGTTTATGTAATGGAATATTATGTCCGCTGCATTAACGTTAAACTTTTTTATTAGAAAATGAGTCAATGAAAGAGAGAATAGTTTGCCTTATAATTACCAGGGGTCATTTCGTGATCCACGCCTCGTCTCCCCGACTTCCCCATTTTATATCATCTGAATCAGTTGCCCTAAGTAAAGAGGGTGTGGCCTATCTTACGTGCCAATTCAAGCATCGAACCAATTCGGTATTTTGTATTTTCTTTCGCTAAACGGAACAGAATTACAACCAGTGGCCATTGGCACTTTGATACAGACTGTTGCTAATAACACGCTTAAATTTTGGTATTAACATTTTCTCAGAGATATCTAGTATAGCCAAGAGTACAAAAATGGGTGCTATAATCACGAATGCACCTTAATACTAAAACCATTTAGTTTTCGATTCGTCTTCATGATAAATGGTCCAATGACAGAAAGCCCACTGTCAGAAGATATAGTAGTACAAACCATTTGAAAGGTGCTTAACAACTTCCAAGAAATCTTTCTAACAGGTTCATATCTAGATTCTAAACACTAGAGACATTCTGAGCTTTTTAAATTATATCAAAAAGTATCTATGTTTTATAACAACTTCACACCAATGTCCCGTGTAATTGATTAAATACAACCAAATTATCTTCAAGTCCAAACTGTCAAAATGAAACAATACAAATTTTCTACATACCATATGAGTGATGACTTGTTTTTAGTATCTGTTATTTAGAATACACTTTTTTTTTTACTTTTAATACGTTTGCAGGATTTACAGAGAAGGGAGGTGGGTCAATAGAAGAAGATATTACGTCTTTTTCCCTTTCCATTTCTTCCTGTATTGCTTTATTGCGATGATGTCCATACAACAAAGAAGATACAACAGAAATGATGGTCACACCTATGACAGTAATCATATACACAATCAAATATATCCACGATAATGTTTTACAAACTCGCTCCCAGAATTCCTCAAGTTTGCTTCAGAGGCTTGAGGTGGCGTGAACGCGGAAGAGAATACCGATTTGTTTTTTGAGTAGGGGTTCGCCTCCCCGTTTTTAAAAATCGCATGAGGCTATCCATAGACTCTGCCCTTTCTGCAAATATACGGGTGGTCTACATCTGAACAATTCTGGCAGCAACTATAGATTTTTAAAGCAAGTCATTCCTTCTGTCTTCTCTTTGATATAAAGAATGCATCTTTTTTCGTTAAAGCTGGTTTAGTGCTAGTTCCAACAACCTTGCAAAATATGTCGACCCTAATGAATGAAAATTAACCAATGCAAATTCCTACCAACAAATTACGAACTCATACTGAAAGTTATGTTCTCGGTATTTTAGGAAACCGCCGTTTAAAAAGCCGTAACAAAAATCCTCCAATTGTTTTTTTCAATACAGAGATTCCCAGACGACGGAAATTCCCTAACGGATAGGAGCGCATGAGTTACAACTATGAAAGGTAACATAAATGGGCGATTCTAAGGTAACTCGCATTACATTTTAACGCACCTTTTTTGATTCTCCTTTCTCTGGCTTTCGCACTATTTGAATTTACTTGTGCATTTTGTTACTTGTCTTTTATACGCTGGTTCAAAAAAACTCAAGCGAGTACGCCCAATTAACACTTAAGTGACTCAAGGGGGGGGGGGGTTTTCCTAGGGACCCCCAATTTGTTTTCGCGCCTGGCCTTGCTTTACGCGTGGTGGAAATTTTTTGTGCCGAAATTTTTGTAATTGTCTGACTTTTTAAAGTGCGCTTCTTTTCATACCCAAAATAATTAAAATCGTCCAAGCCGTTCATGTAGATAAATTATGGGGTCCCAGGAACCCCGTTGTGCACTAACGGAAGTCATGTGAGAATATTTTAAAAATAAGAATAGAAACCGCAACCAAGCAAATTTTTTTTTGCTGATTAGGTCACACATACATTTAAGTAAAACAATGTATTAGTAACATTAAAAATAATGTAACGCGCTTTTATTGCTAACAAAGATTTCATCATGTACGTTGACAAACCGATACGGACACCCTATGGGAAAATGACGTGTTATTTATTGCAACAAGAAGCACCCTTAAAAAAATAACAGGATTCCCTAACTGCAGGTTTTTGTGTTAAATATAAGTGAATTTTGGTCTTTCAGCATAAATATCGACATAATAATTTTTCAAAATGTTTGATGTAAGCGCAAGGCTCATTTTAATTTTCCGATCCGTCTTTTTGCCCACTTTTTCGCGTGTTTTGAAAACAATGTTTTTGCCCCCTAATTTGCACACAATAACAAATCTCATTTTGTTTATTGCGTGATTATGGGGTTGTCCTTATGCTCCGTGTCACATGTGGTATAATTTCGTGCAAAAATTCCCCTCTTGAAAGTTGGTTTCCCCCTTATTGTGGGTCCCAGAACCCCCCCCCCCCCCCGGGCACCACGGATGAAAACCCCTTATGTCACTAATGTTAAAGCAAAGATTAAACCCAATACCAAAGCTTGTCTCAGTTATCGTTACGTCTAACCGGTCCCTACAACAATTCGTTTCTATGTAATCAGATAGTTACCCTAGGGTTTCTGTAAAGCTTTATTTAAATAATACAAAATCAAGTATACTTTTTGCGTAAACTGTCAAAATAGCCCGGTAGACGGACACACGTTAACGGTAAAACGCTTTACACACTTTGTCCGGTCACTTTTGACCCCCTTACGGACGTAAAATATTGTTCAAATGTTATTAATTAAATGCTCCTTTTTTAACATTGACTTTCCTCTTTCCAAGTAACATAACATATCAAACTATATCCATTTGTTGTCTGGATTGAATGCCAAAGGTTGCATATTTTTCACACCTCAAAATGGCAAAATTTGACCGCAAACAATGTTTGTAATAAAGAACAGACTATGAAAGCATTGTCCATGTTACTGTAAGGAAAGACCACTCAAAAAGAAGGGCTGTTTATCTTCTTTAATTGATCTACATTTGTAAGATGTAGAAAAGTAACTTCGTTGGGACATTTTTTTTACGCAAAAGCCCGTAAATATATGATTTTCTAAAAAGTCCGGGATCCTTCCTCCTTTTCGCGAATTGGTCAACTGAACGTGAACCACTACAACTGCGGAAATTTTATGAAGCAAATATAAAACTGCTGTCACAACGTAGTTTATTCACAAACAAAATCCGTCATATTTTGTTTGTTTTCAGAGATTGCCAACTACTGAGAAGGTCCACACAGAAAAAGAGATGCCAACTATGAAAGTGTAACATAAATAAAACGCGATTGATTTTTAACAGCTCATACAAAGTATATAGTCAGGAAAAAGCCATACTTAAAGGTGGTGACCCGATAAGATCCGATTTGTTATCATGTTTTCCCTCCCTCAACTGAAAGCAGTAGCACCAAAAACCATATGATTAGAAAATTGAAAATTATACTAAATTGACCCCCGCAGGAATTAGTGTGGGGTTGTTAAGTAATGTGGTGAATGAAAACCACGTTTTGAGACGATTTGTATTCACAATATCAACAAAGGAACATGTTCCTGAGACCAAACATGTCACTAGTGGTAATGAAAAATATTTTAAATTCTCGGAATACCCAATCTCAATTTCCGATGGAGACTTTTTTTCATTGGTCCGAATCAAAATTTAACTTCAATGAACAAACGAACAAAATCCTATATCTTGGTGATAAATACCGACTTTACCTCAAACAGCTGAGAATTTTTATAATACTTTTAGTTGTTGCCTAATCTTCCATGTAATGCTTTTGGCACATAGTTTGAGAGCACACTGATTTGTGTTTCCTTTGAAATTGTGGTGTCACCACTGCTATTATTATACTAATGCCAGGAATAATACTTGGGTCATCAGCTACTATAAGCACTTAAGCGGCACGGGCACATTTGCACAAACTAAATGAAATTTCTATTTCTTCATTTGCCCTCAAATGAATGTCCTAGGCCATTGGAAGAACGAGATCTATGTTAACACCAGAAAAATACATACCCCAACAGATAGGGACATTGATATGAGGATAAAGACAGTCCAGGTAATTTGTAGGGCTAACTTTTAAGTGTTCCATACTTTAATCAACAAATGTTTAATAGTTCCATAATATTTTTAACTCTTACTCACTGATACTTAAAACCACAAATGTTATAGAACCTATCAAACAGTGTGCATCGCGTGGGAATCATGCATACGGCGTTCGTGTTCTTGTATTAAACGGCCAATTTCGCGTTGTCTGCTGACTTTAACGTCACCGGCGACGCTAATTAAAATCGTGTCTGTTTACCCTAAGGACGCTGATTGATTAATCATTCTGGTGAGGGCTTTTTTGAATATAAATTATGCTACAGCCATGCAACAATATCGTTTTGAAAAATCGCTTGAGGGCCACGATTTTTCAAATGTGACCATAGTCTCTTTAAGTAAATTATGTCCAGACATTTCTACTCCCACTTTTTATAGAATTATTTTCAATATTAGAAAATAACTCGATAATCTGTGCATTTCATTTTGTCTAAATTGACTGTCCGCTTCTGAAGATATTTCCTGGTTATGCCATCCAGGTATAGTTTAAGTGTTTGTAGCTAATAATGTAAGTCAATATACAGACACTACACGTTCCATATCGAAAAACTCATCGTCCAAACTGTTAAAATGTGCCTTATTGATTTGTGAATGTTAATCTAGAAGCTAAGCCTGAAGCAGGAAAAAGACTACATTTCATTGGAACCGGTTAGGAAAAAAAAAAAAAAATTTTCAAACAACTTTTTCAACAATTTTGACAATTTGCCGCCATAAGGATTTTACTTATAATTTTTCACCCTGTTAACGCCTCGGAATGTATGTTTTGTATGATGTTATGGTCGCGAATCGCAATGCCGATGCGAATATTTTAAGCGATTCTCGCAGCCATTGGGAACGCCATCTTGGATCCGATGCCTACAAAAATGTTTTAGATTAGATTGAATACGCTAGAATGTATGTATGTTTCTTTCCTAACCTTTTAATTAATAGTATTAATAAATTCTATTACTTGATTTGTTATCTTGTATAGCTGGCTTATTTTCTATATTATTAAAGCAGACCTGCAACACCGGTGATTCGTATTTCACATGCATTCGTAGCCCCGTGTGATTAAAGCGGCCACAACCTCGTGTGATCGAAGCTGATCAATTAATGAGCTCATTAATTGCCAATATACATTGCATAATATATGAGCGCGTGACCAATCAGACCAATAAACTGGATCTGTTGTCTCAGGTGTGCGATAGTTGGATATGCGACGCTTCATCAAGCGAGCAATTTCGCCGATACTCATGCATATCGTTTATGCATGAGGTGAGATAAATGTCGAGTGGACCAATAAAATGGCGAGCATTGGCACCAGGTTTCCCCTTGCCTTATCATGAAATGTATGCACTCACGTTCCGATACATGTGCATTCATGTGGTTTATCAGCTAATGTTCGCTGGTGCCCCATAATCTTTAGTACTTACAACCGTCGGGGTGTTCTAACATCTGCAAAGTGCTACCGTGATGGGTACCAGTGTAAGCCTTCAGTGTGGTATACACTCATTAACTACAGCAAACATTAGTGCAAACACGTCCAAGAGTTGCGGCAGTCCGTTGTTTAACGGCAAATTAAATTTCTTTGTGTCAATATGTGACATAAAAAGTCCTGGAGAAACTAACACAGTCGGAAGTCCTGTGATGCCACACCCAAGTACCGGGTAAATAAACTGAGGTCCTAAACCTATAAAATTTGTCGGTAGGATCGCAGTTCAGGACCGGGCGTCCTCCGACGCCCAGTCTCCGAAACCTGCTGTCTGTCCTACTGTCTGAACTACGTCCGTCGGACTCTCGCTCTCTTTAATGTTCCGTCCGTCGGACACTCGCTCTTCTATAACCCGTTGTCCGTGGGCATCGGTCTTTGTAACCTACTGTCTGTCGGACACTCACTCACTCTCAACATTCACATTGCAACCTAATTTCCTATGGACACTCATTATCTGATATTATCTGTCCTATACAGACTATTGCTGAAGTTATTGATGACTTATACCTTAATCTGAAACAAATTGATGTATTAAGGGACTAGACCCTCTATTTTGGGACACTCAGATTCATTACACGCTATCACGAAATGGCGCGTCCCCCAGGGTAATGACTTAGCCCACATTTTCGGTTCGGCATGATATTGCAACACGGGCGTTTCGTCAGATAAAACCCCTGCCGTACGGCAAGTCATCTGGCGAAAACCGGGCGTTTCGGCATAGCCCGTTATTTCGGCGCAGCAACCTTCAAACTACAAAGTAGTATAAGCACGGGTTCGAGTCCCCCTCATGGCGCACTTTCCTTCGTGTGCGTTGAAAAATTTCGTGTAATATTTTGATATTTTTGCCCTGTGTATGTTTAATATTGATTCTTAATTTCTTTTGATTTTTCGATTATAATAATTATTACTTTTATCATTATTATTTTTTGCTTTTTTTAATTTTTACATATTTTTGTGCTTTCAAAATAAGCTTTCTTTGACACGTGACAGGAGTCCTGTATGATAATTTGAGAATATTGGATTCAAAAACAATTGTTTTCGAGCTTTCATTTTTGAGGTTTCTAAATTCGAAATTAAATGGCCATCATACAAAATATTAAAACGATCTTGGATGACATATTTTCTCATGCAAATATTAAAGTTTTTTTTAATTGGTTTGCCATTTTTTACCCCTGGCCTGAAAAGCAGAGAGGATTTTTGTGATTGCGCGCATGTCTCGCTATGTTTTTAAGTCTCCTTCGAAAAGTTTAAGACGTCCGATTTAACAGACTTGGGTTTAGGTGCAGTGGAATTTCTCATAGGTGGATGATGTCAACGGTCTAATCAATGTCAAAGGTCATCTGAGGTCAGTTCGTATTGTATCTCTGTATGTGTGTGTGTGTTCCAGTTTCGTTAGGTTTTCGTTTTTTCGACGTCTCCTCGAAAGTTTAATCCACTTTACACCAGAATTGGGGTTTAAGGTGCAATAGGGTTTTCTTCTAGTGGATGAATGTCCCACGGTTCATGGATCAAGGTCACAATGTCAACTGAGGTCACATTCCAGAATGCCTCGTGCTAAACAGGGGGGGGACTATTTATTGGCATGTATTTTTAAAAATGTTGAGTGCAACTTCACAATTGAGTAAACTAACTACTCCGATGAGCTTGGTAATTTTACTTTAATTCAACACTGTCAAAATTATTCTAAACCCTTATGTGAGCCATCACAAATATGCATATTTTAATTTTGGTACAGCAGACAGTGTTTAGTTTTTACTTTTGTAGGTAAAAATTGGCAGGCTTTCTTCAGTGTTGCCGACTTTTGCACGAATAAAATACAAATATGCCCTTTAAATATTTTTTATGGTCGCATTATGTTTTTAATTTGAAGTCATGTCCAGGCTGCCTCTGAAGTTTTTGATTACATTTTTCAATTTTCAAGTGCTTATTGACATCATAAGAAATAGATTTTCAAATTGGTTTGAAATTCCAATGTCATTTCTTAGGGCTTGTGTTTTCAAATTGGCCGTCAAATCCTAGAAAATATGAAATGGAAATTTTTTTTCCATAATATCATTGCACATTTGAGGTAATTATTTAAAATATTGCAGTTAACAGTCTCATACGGCTGCCTCCCCACCTTTGAAACAAACAATAATCGTATAAGCGGGCTCTCACACATTCATAAAGACTGCTAGCTGCAAAACCGCCTTTCCGGTGGTCTTGATGTTATTTTGTACCAATGTGATTGGGTCCAGTTTATTCATTTTCATTTTCATGCATTAATTATATTCATGAAATAAACCTTGGTGTTATATTTTCAAGTCCGCTTTCTGAATGGGGTACTTTTTCAAAATACCTGTTCAAACTGTCAAAACACACTATATAATGTATATCTATACTACTAAAAAGGAGATTGCCCTGTCTGCGAGTCCTGGCTGTACGCTCTGTTTCGTTATTCTTTGACTACGGACTGATATTTATTACATGAAGGTAAGGAGGATCTAACCTGACCTTTCTTTGCAGAGTTTCGAGTGACCCAAAAAGTCATGGGTCACTTCGAGGTCAATTTACGTAGAATGCACTATGACCACCACATTTGTCACAAGGACGGCTGACCTGAGAACAGAACAAATATGAGGTCAAAGGGCACCTACCAAGGTCAAGGGTCCCAACGGGGAGAAATGCCTAAGTCGTATATTATATATGGAACAAAGTACCCACCTTCTTCGTTATATAGACTATCATCTATCATGTCAACCCAATGCACAAAGTACTCAAAGAAGTTTGTCAAATTATAATTTACTGCACAAGATAATGTGTAAAATCATATAAGCAACAATTCGAATTTTTGTGTGATAAGTTTGTGTTTGTCCATCGGACACTAGTTTACTTCTGAGAGTCCCGACGGACACTAAGTCAATCGTGTCATTGTCCCTAGGAACTTTCCTGGTTTTAAACTGGAGCTTCCCTAGGACGTGTGTGATAATTCTTTTTGTCCGTCGGACACTAGGTTTTAGCCTGAGAGTCCGACGGACACTAAGTTCCCGTTTCATTGTCCTAGGACTCCTGTTTTTAAATGGCGTCCCATAGGACTGTGTGTATAGTTGTTTTTTGTCCGGACGGACACAAGGTTTAAGTGTGAGAGTCCGACTGACACTAATTCAAAACATTTCATTGTCCCAGGACTCCTAGTTTTAAAATAGAGCGCCCCATAGGACTTTGTCTTGTAAACTGTTTTTGTCCGTCGGACACTACACACCATTTACGCTCCCATAGAATCTGTACTGCTGGCACACAGCGCCACCTATTCCGTTTCCGCATCGCTAATTGGCCGGCTATTCTTAGACATGCACTACGTCTTTTGACTCCCTAGCAGCAAAGCGCTGTGTTAAAGGTCTGCGATTAGCTTGAACAAGGAATGAAAAAAACGGTTTCGCGGTACCTTGGATATCGCGAAATCAACGAATCAGGTGGTCGATCTGATGTTAGAAATGGGTTCCTGACAAAAAAGACCAATTAGCTCACTAGTTGTTGTAAGCCTGGCGTGTGGCATGACTTAATAGCAGCAATCGAGAATTGAGCCAGCTGAAAAGGTAAGAAAATTGCTTGTATGGATCGTATTTCGTCTTTTTCCAAAAATAAACCTATATTATAAACTAGTCAGCTAACTAGACAATTTAGTTAGGAATATTTTGGTGCGTAAATCGTTACGATAGGCCAAGTATTTGCGCAATCTCCAGTGTACCGCAATGTACAAAAATTCCAAATCAACGCTATCTGACAGAGTTTCACACCCTCAGCCTACGGCGGTCCGGAAAGTATGTAGTCTGTGTCACAGACTGCAAAAGATATTATCTAAATTAGTACTGCGCGAGAGATTAACGTTATCAGTCCGTCATAGCGACTGCATGCAAATGAAACTAAGTCTCAAATATCTCCGGAATACGAAGGGGTTCTATGGAGATTTTTGCACCAGAGGGTCCGTTACTATGTTGTTTTCAATAGGCCTATGTATCGTAATTGGGTCTGAACCTATAGAACCTAGCGAGAAAATTGAACGTTTGTGTCGGGTACTTCGGTGCTCGCAAACACAGAAAAGTGAACACGCAATCGCTACGGGCCGCATCCCTTTTTCCACAATGCCTTTCGGTATTATTTCAGTCTTGAGAATTTTCAAACGCTGGTTTCAATTTACGCTTTCAATTTTAGAAACCGGATATACGTACTTACCGGACCGCCGTACGCTCAGCCGATAATGATGTGATTGATAAACTCCCTAGGGCAGTGAAGATTTGCCAAGGTTTGCCAAGATTCAACAATGGGCGGCGCTGTGTGTCAAGACGACACGT
>JAMKCH010002753.1:0-61340 GCA_023653785.1 Ophioderma brevispina
AGACCACACTGGAGTAGAATCGAGAAAACTGTATTCAGAAATTTTGGAAAGTCGAACTTATTTGAAAGCGCCATGACGCATTTTTGTCAAAAACCTCTCACCACTATTTACATTACATTTGTATGTTATAGCACAAATAATAGATTCAACCGCATACAGTTTCACGCATATTTCGCACACTGTAAAAAGGTAGAACCCTGGGTAGTTGTTACCTTATTTGAGACATTATTCGGGCAATAGGAATCAAAGAAATCAGAACAATGAAACAATTAAAGTCTGACTCAGAGATTTCGAAATATTATTTGTTTGTGTAATAATGAAAAATAGTCACCTTAAACTACATAATAGTCACCTAATGACACAATTCCGTCCGAATTTGAAATGAAATCGGATTTTTTCTTTTGATGCAGTAACATTTAATGGTAGTATTACGGTGCCCATAGGATACTGTGTATACCAAAATCCGGATCCGGATTTTATAACAAAGTTGTGATTTTTCTATATGAATGAATTCTATTTAAGCTTAGCAAATTCACACAGTGATTATTATATGGACCAAGCATTATGTACATGCAAAAAACGCAATTTTTTTGAAATTGAGGCGCCCTCCTCATGAAATCTTAGTCAGCCTTAAAAAAGACACGAGAAGACATATGTTGCAATGTTCTCATCAGTCGTGTGTCAAGAATTGGGATCTTACAGAAACGTCTGGTTAAAGGAAATTTTTCATGATTTTGAATATTTGGAAAATTTGGTCTGGATGGAAAGCTTAGTAACGTAGATTACATATAAAATCAAAATAAGTTGAAAATTGTCCCATTTGTTGAGTATTTTGCCCTTTTAATTTCCCCGCCCAATATCTTACTCGAAAACGATTCCTACAAATCCACATCGCAGGCAAATGGTGCCGTCAAAGTGATGACCATCCCTAATTTACTGTCGTTTGGTCCATCATATCGCAGTGTGGCCACTTCAATAATATTAACACACGAATGAAACAAATATGTCATCTGTAACTTTTTTTTCTAATTTTAATTATTACTTTACTTTCATTAATTCCATCAATATACATAGTGTCATCCATACCATTCGAGTCACACGATGTTTTGGTCATCCCTTGACGTCACGAGGATAGCAAAATTGGGCGCTTTTGATCAATGAAGCCGTGGCGAAAAAGCCGCCCGTTTTCTTTCTTCGTATGTCAAAAACGCAAAAATTCGAAATGTACTCTATTTTGGTTAATTTTACATCAAATTGTATTATTTTTCGGGAATTCGTAAGATGTATGTAATAATATTTTATGAATGTAGTCAAACTGAGCTTGACAAAAATCTTGACATATTTCCTTTAAGGACAGAAAAGTGGTAGTTTTCATTCACTAATCGTTCAGAACTCAGGCTGAGCAAACGGACATCATACACGCTAGGTAAAGTAGAAACTGCATAATTCCGTGTATTAGTGAATGGTGATTTTTTTTTGCGCAAGAGTAATACAAGGTACAGCGGGGCCATCATATAAACAACCCCGAATATGATCATAGAGGTGGCGCGAATCAATGACCTCTAGATCTATCGCACCACACAGACTTAACTTGTTTTGAGAAATTAGTCACCAAAATTACAGGGGGAAATGCGCCCCACTCTACCACAAGATGTCAACACATACAAAAAGGAATTTTCTCTTCAATAAACTCAGTTTTAAAGAGAAACAACTTTTTTGGTGATTAAAACAAAGTTTCCAAATGATTGTAAACACGTTAGGCCTACTTTTCAATTAACTTAGACTTCCTAATTTGAAAAGCTTTTTTGAGTGAGTGATATGAACTACAATATTCTCATTACAAGAGCACAATTCAGTGAGCTTGTATGTAGAACAAGGCTGATGTGTGTTCTGGGTATCAGAACTAATACCGCAAAAAACAGGGGGGTGTATTTCTAATACGCTAGGGAATTGAAGAATCTGAAAAAGCTGACCTGGGAGATGGGACTATATTGGCTCATTGAGATGTGAACTACAAGTGTATTATGCTCATCCACCAAGGACCACAAGTTCAGTGAGTTGTACTGTATTATGGAAGCCATACTTGGCTTGTGTGTTCTGGGTATCAGATATCAACCCTCCAAACCAGCGGGTGAATTATCCAAATACCCCTAAACCATGCTAAATACAATGGTGAATGAAAGGTACTAAACTGTGCCGTTGGAGGCTATATTGGTTCATATCGTCCATCAGAGCCGGTGTAAAGAAAAGGAGTGTCCCCCATGAGAGCGTGTCAGTACCATAGAAACGTGTACGGAATAAACGTGACCTGTAGACGAGGCCATTTAGGTACAGTGCTGCAACAAATGATGCCTACAGCAATCATGGAGGAACACAATAGACAGATGGTGGTAGGACATTCAGTAACACGGACACTGTATTATATAAATGACACCGAAGAAACGTCCTTTGTTCCATATTTTGGCATTTTTAGACCATCCATGGGATAACGAGTGTGAGGCCTATATTATCAACTTTGAAAAGGTAAAACGTAACTGAAATGGAAGATTACTCTTATTCCAGATTTTCACATATTGCCTATACTTGATTTTCTTATCTTTTTGTGGGCCGCCAGCGCCAGCTATAGCTGGCAGGACTACTTGGCAATCCATTGTGCGTGTGTCCAGATAACAATACAATGTTGGCCAATGTCGGTCCAATGACAGTCTCGGCATTGGACCAATGTTGGCAAACGACATTGGCCCGACGTTGTTTTGTCCAATGGGCCAACGTGGACCAACATTGTCAATGGGCCAACATAGGACCAATGTCGAGCCAATGAAAAAAAATGCCATTGGGCCAATATCGGTCCAATGTCGAGGCCGACGGTACTAATTCTTGCCAACCTGTATACTTATTACTGACAGTTATTTCTTTATTTTTAATCATTATTTTTGTAGGGAGGGAGGGAGGGAGTGGTCATGACCTTTCATCCCTACTTTTGAATAATGTAGGGATAAATTTTGTCTTATCAACCTCAAGGTTGATTACAATTAAGTTAAAGAAATTGACCAATGTGAAAAGGTGTAGGCGAAAACAAAAATGGGCTATTCTGTTGGGTTATTCAAGTTAAAACATGGAAATACTTCCATTATTTCGCTTTTGAAGCATAGACAATCCATGTCTGTGTTAAATAGAACCAATTGCGTCCATTAATTAAGAAAAACTTGCATAGAGGCCGCTCAGTAGAAGAATAAAATGATTAATAAACCATAATTTCATAGGGAAAGATGAGATTGTCCCCAAAGACCACGCCCACATATTCACAATATTGGGCCACGGTTGGGCCAGCGTTGTATTGCCAACAAAGTTTACATGTAATTCAATGTCACCCCAACGTTGGTCCAACGGTGGCTTGCCGACCGGGACCGATTCGATGATTGCCGACCTTGGCCCAATGTAGTCTTGCTATCTGGGGTATGTGTGGATGCATGGTTTGGTAATGATGTGGATGTGTGTGTCACTAATGTCCAGTTTTTTTTTTTTAAATGACCTCAATTGAAAAGTTGAACTTCAATTTGGAACCAACTTATATCATAGGTGCACAATGGAATCCCTCATATGTTGATGAGGTTCAAAGGTCATGAGAAAGGTCAAGGTCATGTGAGGTCAAGTTGAAATGTATAAATTTTGACTAAACTGAAATCTTGAAGTTCAATTGGAACCACAATTGTATCATAGGTGCACCATGCGATCCCGCTTATGTGATGAGGTCAAGGTCATGTACAGGGTCAAAGGTCATGGGGCGGCCCAAAGCTTATATATTGGATAGGCGAGCGCGAAAGCCGAGAACGCGAAATTCTAGTTAGGGGTATAAAACTCGCTCTATCTCAAATGCCATTTTGGACATACCAGTTCTGGCTCTAAGGGGCCGATATATACATGAAGCACTTTTAAACAGATGGTGTATGATGCATAGAGGAGTAGATATTGACAGAACTTAACCAAACAAAGGCATTTGGTCTTTTTTTTTTTTTCCTTTTTTTTTTTTTTTTTCTTTCAAGGAGTGCAGCCACCGCGTGACAATAATGAATATTTTCACTTCTTTTTCCGATTCAATTTTTTTCTTCAAAAAATCCCTTTTCTAAAAAAACCCAGGACACTAGATTTTTTTGTATTGGCATAGCACCCAAACTGTTGCATGTTTATACGTTGTCTATTCTAATTCCTTTTTTAATTAAATAATTATGGCTAGTAGAAATCGTGATGGATCACGGCATGAAACCAATATAGTCCATATAAACGCTTTAACGCCAATGACATATTTAATGACTTTGATTGTATCTACTACTGGCATGGTTGGTTATCATACCGGGAAGACAAAATTATCGAATACTGATGTGACACAAACACCTGCCATAATGTGGAAATAGGCCTAGGTTGTCTCTCTCTTTTATAAATATATATAAGTGCACCTAATTAGATCAGCACTGTTTCACGAAACTGACCGCCTTTTGTATTTTTTAGAGAAGATTTGTGTGCCTTTTTCGGGAAACGTACAAAGGATTTGATTGCGAAGACATATGAGGATAAAAAAAAAAAAAAAAAACAAAAAAAAATAAAAAAAAAAAAAAAAAAACAAAAACAAAAAAAAAAAAAAAAAAAACAAAAAAAAAAAAAAAAAAAAAAAAAAAAAAAAAAAAAAAAAAAAAAAAAAAAAAAAAAAAAAAAAAAAAAAACCACGAAAATGTGGGCTAGATGGTTTATCTAACAGCTTTTCATCCCTCACATGCAATAGCCATAAAACACATCTATGTCGCAGATTCGTCATAATTTATACAAATTTATGTTTGGCTACAACCCTAAGGGTTTTAAAACATTTCTAAAGTCGTATTTAGGAACGCTTTGATAATGTTATGTATATGACAGAGCCGAGTTCTGTGAGATCTTTGCATTGGTATACGATTCTTTAGAATTTTTCCCTTATAGGATTTTAATCATGAATAAGAATCAGATAAAGAGTACTTATTTATCTTAGCGAGGTTCCAAAATAAACGAAAGAGGAAATAGAAGAGAAAATCTGACGGGGTAAAATCAAAAGGAAATATTTACCGAGTTTTCTGAAATAGTGAAGACTTATACTTGGACCCACACAGCTGGGTCACATTCGGTGTCAAATTGAAGGTCAAAATTTGCCCTTTTGTCGTGTCAAGATCTGCAACTTGCAAATCTGGCTCTATCCATTATCAATACGTTGTGGAGGGTTGAGTGAAATGTGTACCGGGGATATACGCAAAAACTAGAGCCAACTGGATTTTAGTGAATCTAAAACATCAGATAGGTAGGTTGCTGAATGAATAGATACTGTTGATATTGTCGTATTTTTAACAGCTGCAATAGTGTGGTGTATATCTGTTATATACACTTCTGTCGCACCTGTGTATTGTTGATTATCCAGTGTTGTCAGCGCATTATATCTACGAATCAGTATCCAGTAACGGTAATCTAAGGCAGAGAGCACAAATTATATAAACCTGCACGCAAAACAAAAGATTCTAGATAGACCCTTGCCCGCGAAACAAAAGAATCTTGACAATTTGTGCTCTCTTTCTGGTGACTTCAGACCAACCTCTAGAAACACGAGAATGATTCGCAAAAATACAAAGCTATGAACAACAATGGATAATCAATATACAACAGATTACCAACCATGTTGCCATCAAGCATCGTTAAGGGTGGTTGACAACGTTATCACTAATGTGTGAAAGGGCGTGCTTGAGTGAGTTTTGAATTCCCCAGTTTCTCCGGACCTCTATATAATTTTTTTTTCAATTCAAATGAAAAAATATGGAGTTCACAAAGTGAGTTTTGATCAAAGCTGAAAAACCGAAATTTTTCAAATGGAAATTTAAATCTGACCTATCACTTGAAAAACATATTTTTAAAAAGACATTAACCAAAAATCTGTAATATCAACCTGAAAATAGGGTATTATATATGAAAAACGTAGCTTTCAAAAACTTCAGTTTATGCAGTCGATTTAAGGTTTTTTCGACAAAAGTTTATCATTTCATTCTGATTAAATGATTGACTGTTGAAAAACATGTTTCTCAAAAATATGTCATTAAACTCAGTTTTCAAGTAAAAACCGCAGTTTAAACAAGATAATATTTTAAAGCTTAGCAAATATAAATTTCAAAAATCTCGCACTAACTCAAAAAAGCAAATTAGTACTCCTGTATTCTCAGTCAAAATGATCACTTGGACAAACTCAGACAAAACTCTTGAAGAACAGTAGTGTTTTATGAATGACAAAAATTTCAGTCAATATTTATAGCTTTTATCGATCAACTAAGTTTTCATAAAAAAAAAGTTTTCCCTAAAAAATAATTTCGTGAAAACAAGCTTTCAGTTAAAATAGGGATTTCCCGAAAAAAATAAGTAAAAATTAATTATGACCAAAAAATATAGTGTAACGAAGTATGATGAATTTAGCTGCCATACTTGGCATAACTATATACCCACTGTTGCCACGTAGAGACTCGCACCATCGAACAGTGGCGTAGCCGGGGGGGGGGGGGCAGGGGAATCTTTCCCCCTCTTGCCCCCCCTGAAAACGTAGTGATTTTCTGCACGTTTGTCAATACATTTACAACCCCATCGGCCATAATATGAACTCTCCTAACCACAAATTTTAGGGGAGCAATAAGTTACCGTACGTAGTGTTAGATGTTAAAAAGATAGAAATGACATTGTACGGACGCACGGGGGAAGGTACATTAGTGCCACCCCTCCCCCACCATCCAGCTCTTCAAAATTTGGGTCACCCATGCGAGCGTAGCGAGGCGGGAAAAAATTTGGCGCCCCTGATGCTTGCCCCCCGGAAATGTAAGTGCCCCCTCTGACCCCCCCCCCCCACCCCCCGCCTCCGAAAAAAAACAAGCTGGTTACGTACGCCCCTGCACCGAACGTGGTCATCCAACCCTCAGACACAAATGTTTTCTTGACTTACGGTTTACTTTCCATTTCAAGGTGTGCGATACTCGAAACACAGACTCATTTACTGGACAATAGCTTGTAACATGATTCCAGCCTTTTATTTGAGAGGGAGTCACTCATGCACGCCCTAATAGTTTTGTCAAAAACCCTCAATGCTGTGTTGTGATACTTATCCTATGTACAATAAACGGGATGAAGTTAGTATTCTGCCACCACTCCTTCAACATGCAGTATTCCGTGAGGCTGCCGAATTCATTTTGGTGGTGGCACAAATAATGATTTTGAACTACCCAATTTTTATGCCCGTGTGGAAATGTGTCTACAAAACACACTAGTACTAGGCCTAAAGATCGGACCCAACATACCTTTAATTGGAGAATCCAAACTTTATATCCCCTGCTTTTTACTAAACTTGAGAGCCGCTATGCTGGCAATATTTGTTGTTGGTATATCAACTCTTGTGTAGCACTTCGCAAGCTCATATGACCTATTACCTGGTAAACACCACGGGTTTTAAAGGGGAATGTATAGGGATGGAACCATCAACAAACAATAATCCTTACAACTGAGAATTGATCGATACGGGTGATTGAGTTAGAAGGCCAATTGATGGCCTGTGTTTTAATGCGTGAAAGTTATTTATTTTCTTAGGGTGAATTTGTATTAATTTAACACATATTCATATTATACTTTATATTTTAACTGTGCATGCAAGTGTATGGGAACGGATATTTAACTTAGCTGCGTACATTATGTTGGATAATTGGGTCTGAGCTCATTTGTGCCCTGTTTGCGGCATTCGAGACAACAGGGCACAAACTGATGCTCAGACCAAGGATCCCACATAATGCACTTAGCTACGTTAACTATCCCTTTAATAATAGGCGCATCTTGCATTCATCGCATATTTGGTGTACTTGTTATAACAGGTGCATATTTGGTGTATTTCTTACATATAACAGTTGCAATAGTGCATTTTGTATATTTGGTGTATTTGCTACTTAACATAGTGCATAGTGCATTCATTGCATATTGTGTATTTGTTTATCAGGTGCAATGGTGTCCTTCATGTATATTTGGTGTATTTGTTATATAACAGGTGCCAAATAAAAGTGCATGTCATCGCACATTTGGTGGTATTTGTTATAACAGGTGCAATTGGTGCAATTCATTGCATACTTTTTCAAGTGTACAGTCAGGCTGTCCCAAAAAAAATGTAACACTCGGAACGACGACATTTTGATAAAAGAGAAAAGTACGGCATGGGTCTTTGTTTTGTATCCATTTAAAGCCAATAAAATAAGCTTAATATGCATTTATTTCATTCCAATCCTCTACGTAAACACAAAAGATATGCCTTCATCAATTTAGAAGCAAAATCACTTGGTCCGATTTCTGCCTTAGAACACTTGGAATGCATGATGCAACATGAATACCCTTGGCTTCATAGCACACCTCTTTCCACTTAAAAGAAAAGCAAATTAGATTTTGCAGTGTTTTTCTATTTAATAAAGAAGACGCTCGAGATTCCTGCCACCGTGTTTTACAAAACTGCATTGTTGTATTTACCACAACTGCTCCCTAAAAAGAGAACGTTGGCTTGAGGTCTTGCTTTTCTGGTCCGTAGATCTGTATGGCCTGTCACGTGTCTTTATTTCCAATTCTGCCTGCTTTATTTGACTCAGTTAGGCTTATTATCATAAGTTTTCTCTTTCTTTTTTGTCCTTTCGTGTTTATGTTGTTTATTCTTCCCCTAGAATCATAGATTTTCTTGGTAATCCAATAAACGAAGTCTGATTGTTTGGTTAATTTGGTATGGTTTAACATCCTGGGTAATGTTGTGGGCGATTTGATAGGGCTACTAACTCGCCAATGAAAGTGAACTGATTAATATTTGAAAAATACATTGTATCTGATCATAAGACAATGATCACACTTATGACAATAATGAAGTTCAAAATGGATTTCATCTCTCAATAGTTCTTTCAATTACCAATCAATAACACATCAATAACCCAATTTTGAGTAATGTTGGAAATCAAGTTTCACACATTCTTACAAATGTCACCACTGCAAACTCGACCACTCCGAATTTGTACTCTCCTTTTTGACGAAGCATATCTGTTGTTCTACATATATCTCATTGAATGAAAATAAAACGGCAAATAAAGCTTAATTAGTTAGCTTTAAGAGCATACCAAACCGACCCATGCGTACTTAAGTTTATTTACAACATGCCTGTGGTTCCGAGTGTTAACATTTTTTTTGGGAACATGCCTTTATTTGTTATATAACAGATGCAATGGTGCATTCGTCGTATATTAGATGTATTTGTTTATATACATATGCAATATTGCATTCGTCGTATATTATGGATTTGTTATATAACAGGTGCATATTGCACTCATTGCATATTTGTTGTATTCGTTATTTCCCATGAATACTCCAGTCATTTTCCATTCACAAGCATGTGAATTAGTTGTAGTAGTTTTGAATCCTTTTAATGACCTGTTCACGTATTAAAAGAATCTTTTATCTGTTGGGTTTTTTCAACGTTTTTTGGAATTTTTGAGACCGTATGATTATACTAAAAGGCTCTGCAACTCTTAATTTTCTATGCCAAAGGAGGCATAAAGATAAGAAACGTTGGGCATCATTAACTAACACATGTCAAACGCTTCAAAAAGTCGTTCTTACATCTGATGATTTAGAGTTTCCTGGTAATTGATCAATTCAGTATCTTAAACCGGAACTAATAATCACCTTAACTTCTGTCTTGTGTTTGTTATTACCACATCGGAGATAAACAAATTCAATCAACTTGCCTTCTAATATAGGAGCATCTGTCAAGGCAACGAATGTATCAGAGGTAATTGGTCTGCAATCTAATATCTCTCTCCGTTTTCACTAACAATGCGATGCAGAGTCAAATGAGATGCTATTGACACCGAATCCTTGCCCGCTGCAAAGCGAACTTATATTAGTCTCGATTCAACGGGCCATTAGTTATATACCATACGCAGTTGTATGCCTATTGTTTATGGTATTGTTTATGGTACCCGGAACAGATGGAGTGATTTGCTAGTGCATTTGCACATATATGAGTCCAGACCTAGCGTCTCCAGATATGGTGTATGGACGATTTATTAATTTAATATACCTTCCCTAACTGGCAAGTATATAATATTTTTGTTCAATTTAAGAATTTCAACAATATCTTGTAGATTTTGTAGGAATTGAATTGACACTTCCAACGGTAAGATCGCATGAAACGCCATATTGTCTAAAAATTTAATAAATTAGAACAATCGCATAGTTAGAGGCATTGTGTCCCCCAAGATCCGTCCGCCATTAATTATGCTGAGCATTTATATATAGCTATGAGCATGAATAGTTCGTTGCAAAGTGTAGAGGGCTGTTACACAGCATGCTAAGTTAGGGGTATTAGAAGCTATTAGAGAAATTAATTATTGACTAATTTCTGGATTAATCATTCATTTTGACACTTTATTTCTTCACGTCCGCCCTCGTGCTCGTCGGATAAAAGATGATTAATCCTCCCGGAACGAGATTTGTCAGCCGTAATAATGGTAATTTCCCTGAATTGCAGAAGTATCGACATACTTCACTTTCGTGCTCAAATATCTTCGGATACAATTATTTTCATCTCGACTTTTTTACTGCCGTTTGAGAAGAATGTAAGAATTTTGGAGCTAGTTTTTTACTTGATATGGTGCTGCGTTCTGAAATATCGCACAAATTCGATACTTATATTTCACATTCTCTTTCTCTTTTTCGCTCTCTTTTAGTTGGTAGCTCCCTGTCATAACCACTGCACCCAAGGATGCCACAGCCTTAGCTGGCAGCAAGTTTATCTAATTGTGAGTGGAAGGAACCCTATACCAGATACGTGTGTATCGAGATGGATTCAAGATGCCCGATTACCATAACAATGTCGTTGTCCAGGTTAGAGGTGGACCTGGTAAGCATCGAGAGACATCATGGGTGATGGTAAAGTATAACAAATGGACTAGAAATTTGTAATAGTTAGCATACACTGTAGGAATCTTCGTATTTACATTCACTGTTAGTAATGTTTGTGTTTTACAGATTGTTGCATTTTCTTTGCGGTCAAATAGCCATTTTTGTCTATTTTTAAAACCAGAAAGTATACTGGACAAATTTCCAATACACCAACCCTATATAATATGATAAATATTATAAAATATGATTCTAGACGGTTTTTTACAAATAGAAGTAAATTAAATTACCGTAAATATATGTTTAAACATCATAAGACCTAGGTAGAGCGTACCACATTTATAAATGGTGTAAAATCATGTTTAATAAAATTTTTGCTGTTATTCTGCCATTGTTTACTGCAAAGTGTTATTGTACCCTTGTTCAGTGCATATTTTATGCTGAAAATATGTGTCTACTTCACATTCAAAACAAAGAAGTCTGTGAAATTGCAGCATTTTACCGCCATGGTTTACAGTGCTTTCTTACAGTGTAGTTAAAAATGACGGAGCTGTCTAAATTATTTATTTGAAACACAAATTGTTGTTAATAACATGATTCAAAGATTGTTTTACATCCTATAATCTAAATTGTTTTCACATTTTTGACAGAAATAATAAATATCAAAAAGATATTTCTATACAATCTCACTTTCTTATCAAGCTTGGCTCTACAACAGCAGAATATGGGTCCGGCGACCTATTTGCAGCCATGGCTTCTGATACCCAGTATTGTTTAGTTTATTTTGAAAATTGGCTCGAACCGAATAGATATTAAAGGGCCATTTCGTGATCCACAAACTCGTCCCCACGACTTAAAAAAATGAGATTTCTATACTCTGAACCGTTAACATTAGTAATCCATGTGTACCTAATCTTACGTGCAAATTTGGTCTTATCTGCAAGAAATTCGCAATTTTGTATTTTCTGTCCGTAAAGGGACAGAAATTACAGTATAGTGGCCTATGGACCGTGAGAAACAAGCAATTGCTCATAACAGAAAACCGCAGAATCAACTCAAATTGTGAATAAGCTTTTCTCAAGGATATCTAGTGCAAAAATGAGGTGCTGGAATCACGAAATGCGCCTTTTATGTATTATACTCGTTGGGCGCTTAGTGTAATATTTTTTTCTTCACAGATTGATTCCAAAAGAGAAGATTCGGGTGTATACAAGTGTCATGCCAGTAACAAATTAGGTGAAGCCAACAGTCAAGCTAGGGTGACGATAAACAGAAGACCCAAAGTACAAGAAGAAGATATTCCCGACGAGCAACCGGCCAACCAGATCTAGAGCTCAAATATATAATTGTGTGTGTTAAAACTTAAAGGTAAGAATAGTTGTCATTACCACTTAGTTGGTGTAATTTTTAGCACTAATTAAATTGGTGTCAAAGTAGTTAACTGGTATTAATACTGGTATACCAATTTGACTAAATTCTAAATAACCTAGGGCAAACCATCGGGTAACTTTCCCACCACTCTAGAGAGTAAAATTGTTGCTATATCTTTTGAGAAGTTAAGAATCCTTTGAATATTTTACTGCGGCAAGTAAGAAATGTTCTGATATCGTATCATATTGAAGAATCGACGTAATAACTGTGTAAACCAGTAAGAAACACTGCAATATCTGTACAGCAAGAAAGAATTGTGATATCTCTTTAAGCATACTGAAGAACCGATACAATATCTGCAGCCGGAATAAGACTTGTTGCGATGTCTGTATTTAGCACGTAAGAATCCATGAATATCCGTTGCAGCAAGTAAGAATTGTGATATCTTTGTAAGCACTATTGAAGAATCGATGCAATATCTGCAAAAATAAGTAAGAATTGTTGCAATATCTGTGTGAGCAAGAAAGAATCGATACAATATCAATAGCAGGAAGTAAGAATTGTTGCAAAATTTTGAGCAGGGTAGGTATGCCTTATAAGTTCCTCCCTTATAAGCTGCTTTAGAAACACTTCCTATCTCTCCTTATAAGCTGCTAATCTTCAACAAGGAAAATCAGTTGGCCTTGACAACATCTGAGCAGCTTCTTCAACTCTACAATTACTGCCATATTTCCCACGAGTTCCCAAAGATCTGGAGGAAAGCACATGTTGTTGCACTCCTAAACCCTGGGAAAGATTGGTGTGTCCTTGGTGTAAGATATTCAAGAGTTAGAATAGAGTAAAGACTCCTTTACGGAATAAAGCTGTACAATTCTAGTAATCATTTGATACTTTTATAGAAGATTTCATGCTAGGCTAATTCCGTGAGTCTTACATGAAGGATGAACCAAAAGATCCATGTAATCCCAAGAGCAAGAGACCAACAACACTCCTCAGCCATACCTACAAGCTCTTTGAACGTCTCTTACTCCATCGTATTGCACCTGTGATAGTATGGCACTGTTAATCACAGATGCCTACTCGCCAAGGACATCCGCTTGACTGAGCTCATCAAGGATTGTTTGCAAACAGGGTATTCTTTGTCCAGCTATAGGAGCGAAGAGCCGCCGATGGCGTAGGCTCAAGAATGGACTACCCCAAGGGAGTGTGCTCGCACCTCACTCTCCTGTTCAACATTTATACCAACCAACGACAAACCTGTGCGAGAATCTGTCGGTTTATCTACGCAGACGATCTCGTTATCAGCGCAGCGCACAAGATGCAGACTTCACAGTTGAAGAGAGAGAGACTCTCCAAAGCTTTGGATGAACAGCTCACTCCTTATTATGAGGAAAACCACCTACGTCCAGTCACAATCACAACTGAATTTGATACCTCAAGCGGACTAGAACTAGTCTGATTAATTTAAAGAAATAACCCAGAAAAAATGGTATGGAGCTAGATTTTACATAAAATGCACAGACTATACCTGACTGCAACATATCCAAAATCCGCTAAAATCCACTTTTGGGTTTTAGAAGAGGAATAAGGGGACACGATTTGTGCAGGGGTCAAATGATATAGGTATTAGAATTGTGTTAAAATGCATGCCATCATATTTTCTATGTCCCATTGATTAAGAAAAGGTACAGTTTGCCCTATCTATGACTTGCGATTCAACAGATATGAGCGAATAATGGTTCAAGGTCATACGGGATAAATATATCTGATGCTCCGATTTTCTTCAAAAGTGACCCAAATTTTTCAGTTTGCGCTACATAAACAAAATATGTATATTCCTCTCGACCCTCATATAATATTGACCTTTCAGGGAGTATAGTGGTAACCTGCCATAGACCCTGTAGCCTCTTGCTTTATAACTATGCAAGCATCTGACTTATACAAGGAACAGACGAAATTGACTCACTTTTGTAGCAAACCGGAACATTATCAATTTTCACCCCATGTGACCTTGAACCATTATTAGCTCATATCTATTGAACCGTAAGTCGTAGATAAGGCAAACTATACCTTTTTCTTACTCAGTGAAACATAATAAATATATTGGCATGCATTTTAACACAATTCTATTACTTTTGTAATTTCACCTCTGTACAAATCGGTCCCCTTGATTCCCCCTCATAGAAAAAATACCAAAGCGGACTTTAGCGGATTTTGGATATGCTGTTCCATGGCATGTGCTGTCCATGTTGTACAAACTCATCTATATACTATTTTTTTCAGGTCAAAATCAAATTGACCACACTAAACTTGGAACGGGCACCCGACCAAAATCCAGGAATTCCCCCGGGACTGATTTATTGTGTGATAACTATATCAGGGTTCTAAGCGTCTCAATTATTATCGATGGTTTGTTTGTTTTTTTCTTCTGCAGATACTAAGTAAGACCATTATGCTGCATCATCAATGTCCTTCCAAGACGTCCATGAGAAGTGGAAGATGTGTGTGTCGACCAAATAGAATGTGTTTTGTATCAATATTCTTTTTTGATGTAAACTGTTTATCTCGTAAATGTGGTATTTTGTATAATTATACAGTCAAATTAATCAAACAATTATTGAATGCCTATGTTTTATGAGCGTCCGGAAATTTTAATATTTTAGGTGTGATTTACGAAAAACGGTTGCAAATTTATGGGAATATTATCACGTTTACCGAGGCCGATCCTTTCTCTAATTAGTTCTCAAAATTGTTTGTTTTCATTAAATCCACGAGCAAGGTCTCGAAAGCTTGATTAGATGAAAAACCCCTAAGAAACAGTAGTACAAATGACGTCAAAATGCGTTGTGCAATTATGAATAGAAATCCATACACTGTTTTCATTTCATCGTTGATGACATATTGACGTGAAATTAATTTTGTTTATGGATTGAATTGCAGGGCAGAAATGATCACAGTTTGAGAAATACTATTTATATAACGTTTTGGTCCAGACACAAAGCACCTCCAAAACAAAGCGCAAATTTAAGCTAAGATTATATTATGATCTTGATTCAGTTATAAATTGGTTTCAGCATATCTTGTCATTAATCCGATAGCACTCTCTGAAAGAAGTATGTTCCAGCATATAACCACATTAGCTTAAAGGTGCACGTCGGTTCATAAGTTTTAAAAAATTCAGTTGAATCTGTGCTTTTGTGTTCTTAGCAAGCTCTTTAGCAATTGTTTCCAGGTTCAAATATTTAAAAATCGTTTTGTTCCTGTGACTATACCCAATAGAAAATTGCATTGATGGCAGAATCTGATGGTCATAGTAAAATAATCAAAATTGTAATTGTTTCATGTTTGATAGTCCTCTTGAGAATTACTTTGGTATAAACTGCCAAATTCATTTTCTAGAAATTCGGGCTATATAATGTAGAACCGGTATTGTATTGCAATGCCGCATTAGCAGAAAAAATACACCACCTTAAAAGGGGGTGTTACGGAGTACAAAAACCGGTGTCATTTAATACAGTGTCCGTGTGATTGAGTGTCCCACCACCCATCTAGCTATTGTGTCCTCCATTGAGTGCTGTATGCATCATTTGTTTCAGCACTGTACCCAAATGGCTTCGTCTACAAGTTCACGATTTATCCCGTATATGTTGACATGGTACCTTAGACACTCTCTCATGGGGGACACTTAGTTTCTTGTACACCGGCCTTATTTTTAACACAATGTTTATTTCCGATATAAAATCCTATTTAAAACTTAAGCAGCTATCAGGTATCATTTCTGGTCTTCACAATATGCAGGAATTTGTGGTTGTGTCTTCCAAACATATTACCCAATCGCAAACACATAGACTGTCCTATTTTGCGTAGGTCCGGTTTCTTGATTAAACAAACAATATTCCGGGACAGTGTAGCGAATTAGATATTGTTTGTGTTTTTTATCAGCAGCCCGTGTTAAAGCGCGGTTGTGACATGACTAAATCACTTTGAACTATGCAATTTTTCAAGTCAAAAAGTAGAATAGAAAGTTCTTTTATAAATATTTGTATCTACTGAACTTCATATCAAGATGGTGCTATATAATTGTGTGGACCATGTATCGTATACTTCCAAAAAAATTAAGCAATACAATATTCAAATATGCATGATGTGTGAAAATATATGGAATTACGTATCTTTCTAATTCATGCATTCTTTAATCTGTGTTTTCATGATGGATTGAAGAAGCAAGAATAAAAGTGTCATACTAAATTTGTGTTACACGGTAAATTTCGACAGAAGTAGAAATATTTTTGTTTTACTAGGCTATTGACCATCATACGAGTATCCGTAGCCTATACTAACTAAACCCCAAACGGCCAGCTAAGGGCCGTTCATTTTTTTTAATGGCGTGGAAGTTTATGTCAAGCGGATTTTTTCGGCACCTTCGGCAGCAGTTTTTTCCTTCAAAAATTGATTTAATTAGCTAAAATCAACGGTTTTATAATGTATTTGCCTGATGTGTGCACTTCGAAGATTGGGTTATTTAATATACCGTACTTAAAGGTCCCAGGGAAATGAGATGATAAACCTAGTCCAAATCTTTACGGGGCATTCCATTCCAATAAACAGCACCACAAAAAAGAATACACTACCAGTGACATCATTAGTGAAACTATTGATTTTCAGTCAGTGCCATGAATAGATTCACACCAGTCACCTGGAATTTTCTATTACTCTCTGAAAAATCAATAGTCACTAATGATGTCATCACCAACCCAAATATTGAATGCTTTCTCGCCCCTCCTTGTAGACTTGACACAAGCCACATCAATTCTATTTGCATTTCCTGGGACCTTTAAAAACCTAAGTTAGCCGTACCAAGAACCATAGGAGTCGCACTTATCAGGAAAATAGATTAGAAATGTATTTGAAAACTTCACCAAATCATTAAAGGTGCAACGAGAGATTTTGAGACACCCAAATATTGTGTCACAATAGTAATTTTATATACATTAGACACTCTTACCTTGTATTTGGCGACAAATGTTATAACAGAGAGAAAAGGCGATTTTGATTTGCTTATATTTCCATATAAAACATAGGGCGAATTTCGTATTTGCTCATATATGAAATTAGAAATATCACAATTTTTGTACCAAAGAAACAATTCTCAGCTTAATCCTTTAAGATGGGGATATTTTTTATGGAAAGCTTTACATCAGGGCAAAAATCAGTATTCGATTTTTTTGGGGACACCTGATATGTGAAATCTCTCGTTGCACCTTTAAAGAATACTTTTGTTTACACCCTGGGCTCCCCATTACCAGTACTTTGAAGTGTCCATTCCTCTACAAACATATAGTGATCATACTGATGTCTGGAATTTTATTACTAATTAAAAATAGAAAATATTTTAAAGGTTGTATTCAATTTTAGTTGGATAATATAGTTTATAAAGGTTTTTGATCCAACGATATTTAGAAACTTTTCTTTCATTATTAAGGTTTCAATAAATAATGTAAATCCCGTATCTCAAGTTTATTGAACCATTAATGGTATACATTTGACGTAACGTAATTGTTTAAAGGAGGATGGTCCGATTTAAGTATATACAGTTTTCATCTTGATAGAAGGGCCTTCACCCCAAAACCCCATCTGTAAAGTTTCGCGCCGATATTTCAATCCGTTTTGATGTGAGAGCTAAAAACGCGATTTTATAAGCCCCATAGGGTACTGTGTAAAATTAATATTGGTCGACCAAAATGGGGCATATTTTTGCTCATAACATCCAAACCAAATATCATTTAGCCCTAAGATTTCAGAGTGTAAATGAGAAAAATAGTAGCTTTCTTCTGATATAAAAATTTCGACCACTTCCGGTAAAATCGGGGTCCCTGGGGACGAGGCTATTAGCGATCGGGCCATGGACCTTTAAACGATTGTTGTATGCTATGATATAAATAAACCATGTAAAGATCTTTTTCTAAAACCAAGTGTGTTATTTTTTCTTTCCAATAAGGGGCCTTATTAAACAGTTTGGCATGACTCACTTTCCACATGCGATACTTAAAACATGTGTCACATGGCATGGTATATTTGGGTCAATAAGCATGTCACGTATGGCACCCGAAGGGGTTCACGTACTTTAAACGTGATATCGTAATCGGGAACCTCATTAGCACATCAAGTATGCTGGTAGACTGCTTTCGTAGACTCACCTCCTAACAATTATAGGAACCATAGACATGGTTTTGGGAAAATATATAAGAAATTTGTGCGACTCAACATAGACATTATATTACACACGCCAATCGCAACCCACCCACCCCAAACAAACAACCAACAAACAAACAAACGATGGGAAATGTGTCACCTTTTAGTGTGCCATATCATAAGCTTAAACAAATTGTGCGTCTTTCCACTTTAGATTAAATAGATGAGTATTCATTTTTTGTGACATAGTGCTACAAAGTATCGTGTGAACTTAATTAAAAATTTATATGAAAAATTACAAATTCATAACCAGGAAAGTAATTAACAAAAAACTCTTAATTGATTTTGTATGTCACACACATGACAAAAAGACAAAGACCGTTTTTATCACTGAATACCACACATGAGTAATGTTCATTTCAATGTCAAAAGCAAGTTTGTGTGTATATACTTTCTCTTCCCTTACACAGGTAGAGGAGGACGGATGTTGAGATATAGGGTGTAACTGTCATGAGGGCAACAGAATTAACTAATGTCTGGGATCAATACCAAAGGATGATGGTCGGAGAAAGAAGTAGCAAAAAGAATTCAGTCAGGTTTGAACAGCTTGAGGAGTACTGGAAGCCACAAAATATAGACATTTTATTAGAAGTCCAAAGGATGCAAATGAGGGTATTACAATGATTCCGTATGCGCTGTATGATGTTGGGTAGTAGCGCTTGACGGGATCAATAGCAATACTTGCATCCTTGGGACTCCTTTTAGAAATGCCTACTCAACAAGATATCTAAGAATATCCGATAATTGTGAAAGAGAACAGGCCGGCAATGCTATAGGGTCCTTCACGGAGGCAAATTTATTGAATGGACTTTGTTGCCCTGTAGTTGGTGCTCGGCCACAGACCTTGCATGTGACCTTGCGCAAGGTCCACACAAAATAGTGATGTTTCTCAGGAAAGTTGACTATGAATCTGGATGATGCCCCTTTGGCAACCTTGAGCATTTTGAGATTTTACGGGTAGGGGTGGTAAATAAAGGGTAAAATTTGTAAATGCTTCATACCCTGGGTTTAAGTTAAAAGTGTTGTAGGAGTCATGTTCATCTGTATGGTCCTATGAGTAAAAAACAGGTATTAGTTTGCTAGATTATAGGAACATTTTTTTAACCATCAGTCTAAAATGGTTCAGGTCATCCTGGGTAACAATTAAAATGAAGAGCTTCTTTTCAACATGGGCTCAAATTCTTCATTTGGTTGATATTAATGTCAATATTAGGTTCACATTTTTTGGCATTTGTGGTATAGGCTTAAGGGGGAAATCATGGAGAAGGTCCACAGGGTCTCTGGGGTGCAATCATTTTAGTCTCTGTTAGATACCTTAGCAATGATTGAACATGAGGGGTAAAATGTTTATTTCTCGTTTTAAAAACAATCCCATACGAACCTTTGAAACCAATTTGAAAACAATTCGGATTGTTGTATATATTTAATCCCATGATGACCTGGAACACATTTTGGTGGTAGGTAAACACAAAAGGTTGCAGGTATTAGCAAACTTATACCTTTTTTTAAACCTAGGACAAAGGAAAACAATCTCTATAATATTTCACATTCCACATGAAACATTTACAAATTTTACCCCTGTTAAAATTACCCCCTTCCCTATCTAACAATGCTCCAATGTTCCAAAGTGGCTCATCCAGATTTGGAATCAGCGGTCAATGTTTTGCCTAGAACATCAAATAAACAATTTGTGTGGACGCTTGCGCAACGTCATATGGGTCGAGCACCGGACTACTGCAGATGATCCAAACACGTTGAAAGAACACATGACGCAACCTAAGTTCATCGGAAAATATCAGTTTAAACTGTGACGCCTTTGTATTCTCTGCATGTTGTGTTGTTCTGGAGGCAGGTCTATCCAAATTAACATGACCTCCCTTGATAGAGCCCTATAGGGAAGGGAGGTGAGAAGGAAAGATTTAAGTGCAGAGATGGAATTGATAAGATTCTCCTTGAGAGTAATGAGATCAAGAATTAGGACATTCGTGGGAAAACTGGAAAGCTCTGGAAGTAGGGAATTTAGAAGAGAAGTTACGTGACGCAAGACTACGATGAGTGGGCTATATTGGCGCAGGAACGGAGGAGTAATATATTAGAAAGCAGTCATGAGATGGTGGTGGGGAGAGAAGGCCAAGGAGAAGATGGAGGAAGTGCATCAAAGAAGACATGGAAGCGGTTGGCGTGACAGATAGAGGAGGAAGCAGAAGAGATGAGAAGAGAATAGCTATAAGCGCTTACGACCCCACTTGGAATGGGAATAAAGCCTGAAGAAGTAAAAAGTCGAAGTTGGTACTGGGTGCACCAACTACATGGAAGTCTTCTATGATAGGTGTACTCTACATGACTGTAGTCTGAGCATATTGACTGGGCACACACAGATAACCCATTATCTGTGTCTCAGTAGGTAAAGACCAGTAGCGTAACAGGCGGGAGGGGGCAGGTTGCCACTCCAGAGAGCTTGACCGGAAAAAGCTTAAAAATCATGCTAAATCAGCCTTATTGCCTGCTCATCGGTAGTTGGTGCACCCAGTACCAACTTCGACTTTTTACTTCTTCAGGCTTTATTCCCATTCCAAGTGGGGTCGTAAGCGCTTATAGAGCAGGCAATCGCGGCCCCGGATAAGCACACTAGCTGAACAAATCCTGACACCACCACAAAGCCATTACCAATGACTTGTGGATACGAGCAAACAAAATCGGGAAATTTTCACTTCCAACCAGGAAAATCTGTCTCAAAACCACCTCCAACCGGGAAAATCTGCCTCAATATCGTGAATTTGCCCCTCTGACAAGTGACCCGAGTTACACCCCTGTCAAAGACATCATCTAAGTAAATCTAGAGTACCCGATTGGCTATGTACTTCAAAGGACATACGCTGCTGTACCTGAAAGAGTGTGACAGGTGCCTTTGTGGTGGATACTTTGAGTTGCACCGGGACTACACACAACATCTACATCATTATCGTCATGTGCATGTGTTCTTCTTTCCAGGACAACACAGTGTTTTTCTAACGCCTTCATTTTTTTGGCTTTGTCGATTCATATGGTTATGGACAATGATCAGAATACTAGGACCAGGTGCGTGGATATCTTCAGAAGTTTCCTACTTCGGCTAATTTTTACATAGGAAACAATCACGATTGAGATCCTATGTTATAAGCACTCATAACTTGTCTTTAATGACACGTCTTAAGTTAGAATAATCATCGTCACTAAAACTCAGATCATCGTCATCATCATCAGCATCATTATCATCATCATCATCTGTAAGATTGCTGACCATGCTGATTCTTCCACTATCATCTTTAATATCCACGCGGAGTGAATGCGGAGTTGTTGCATCTGCAAGAGAATCGTACAAGACAAAGGTAAGTTTCAGACAATGGGATAGCGGACACGGTTGAAAAAAGGCAACGCAGAATGCGAGTAGTGTATAGATGACGTGACATGTGACGTCACATATTTTTCTTAGAGCGCGGGCTTTTCAAACAAAGTCAAATGAGGAATGTGCAAACATTATGTGCATTGGTCTTCAAGGTCCAACCTCAAGAAACCAGTCGCTAATCAGGTTATAAAAACCTTAACAGATATCACATCATCTGGTTCAACATTTAAAACTAAAGACATGTTGCTGTTTCAATTTCAAACAAATCCTAAAACGACCGTCAAAAATCGCTTCCTTTTAGATATTTATGTCTAGTACTTTTGATAAGTTCATTCATATCTAACTGCACTTATAAGCGAGCGTGAAGCAAAGACTAACGCGTATACACGTATTGAAAGCTATTGAAAATACCGACCCTCATATGATCCCCCTTTTCGTTGTTACCATTAACTCCTACGGAGATAAAAATCGACGGGAACTTAGACAAAAATAGTGCAATTTAATTTGTAGTCCGATATTCAACAAGGAATTTATTTTAATTCTCCATTCTTTTGGATATTTTGTTTTCTGGCAAATTTATTTTTTATGTACTTGTTTTCTAACATTAAACCTATAATAATGTTGTTAATGCTGATGTTTTAAAAAATTATGCTTGGAATAATTAAATATGATGAATAAATATGTTTAAATAAAACGTCACCAATAGATTTCTTCAGAGGATGGCGGCCAAGAAATACTAATTTTAGACGTTGCCATTAGCTTAACACAGGCTGGTTTAACACGTAAAAGTGAGATCTTGACGAAAAATTCTGATTTTGTTTATATGTTGTCAGGGCTGGTTGGATTACGGCAAACAAACGCTGTCATACTATTCGGCTAACAAGAAGTAGAAAGAATAAATACGACTTAAACCAGGGGTGCCGGACACGATCTGCTGGATTTGGGCATTTGGGATTTTCAAACGGTAATTTATGGAATTCTTGCCTGCATTTTGGCAAATATGACAGAATGAAAGTGTATCTGAGCGCTCGCTTCTAAGGTTCTACCTGCATCATATTATTGTTTAATTGGGGTTGGGAGTAATCATCAATTTAGTCTCGTCCTTCAGTCCAGTCCCTGAACTGAATGTTGTGTATACTATACTGTATACCCCGACTGCTCACCATTAGATACCAGCTTTGAGGTCCTGTTTATCGGACATAGCCATGTAGCCTAGTGGATATGGCATCCGTCAAGGTCGTGGGTTCGATTCCCGCGCCAGCGCAGTCCTATAAATTTTCCTTCTAGGGTCGCTCGGTATAAGCGAAAAACTGCCTCGCTAGGTATATTGCCTAATTACTGGGTCAAGATTGCTGGGCTAGAAAACTTGCTACATGCAAACTCACCTAAGTCGTCATTAGCCGACAATAATCTCTTGGCTGAGCCGATAACATTGCGAACTCGCACCGGTTTCTTAGGACTTTTAGGATCTGCAATTAATGTAACATTTTGTTAATGTAATTCGAAATCACTGAGTTGGATTAAAAATGCTGTTAATGATTCCATTGTTACCACCACTTTCATATCACGATACGTTTGCACTTGAAGGGAAAATAGGTCATCTCAAATCTTACCGTACCGTTAAGAGCCTATTACATTCATTTACGATATGGTGGTCATGTGTAGGCCTACTGGGAAGTGGGAATCACATCACACAGGTTAAGCATACCTAATCGCGTCTGCGCAATCACATCCAACAATCTGGGCAGATGTTTCATATAGAAGTCCCAAGGATGCAAATGAGGTATGGCCATTTATTCCATCAAGGGCTACTGCACAACATCATATAGCGCATGACGGAATCAATTGTAGTACCTCATTTGCATCCTTGAGATTTCTATATGAAACGTTCACCAAATCCTGATTCCTAAAACAAATGTACAACATGCGTGCACATACTTAAAGCAATATATTTTAGTACCGTTTAATTTGTCTTTAGTGAATTAAAACTACCTCAAAGTGATTTTGTTGTACGCAAAATCACTTTGTCTTGAAATCGATCTGAGCCCAAATTGCAATTGCAGGATTTGGGGTGCTTTTTAAATAAATATTGAAAGGCAATAACATTTTAGATTAGGCCAAACTAGGTCACTATAACACCACCAGAATGTTGTCATAACCATACCTGCGTCGTTTAGTTGTACCGTATCTATACCCTCCACTATGGCTGGCATCTGACTCTTCATACTCTCCGGGTTACCAATTAGACTAGGATTCAACAAGCTCTCAAAACGCTTAATATTCTTAACCCACGAAGCATATTGCCTAAAAGTTTTCTTCTTTCCTTTGACTGACTTCTCCGGTGCAACATCCTTTAAGGTTCTGTCGTAGCGATCATCGTAGATATTATCTGGCAAGCCATATATCTCCCGGGTAGTGTTCAACCGATCTGTTTCCACGCTCCTCCATGACACGTACTGTCGCTTGAAACGTTTCACCTGTTCAGCATCAAAATTATCTCTAACCTGTAAATAAGTTTATTCCAAGAAGGCAATATTATTCCAAGTCACGGCAAAAATGGGCAAATTTTGTCCAACGTTCAATTTATCAACAGTCAAAATTATTGAACATATTTGAATAATAATACGATAATTAGACAAACAGGCACCTAATATTAGTAAAAGGTTACCCAACAAAACTAGCAAAATGTAATAGGCCGGGTAAATTTTTACCGATGTTGTCCAAGGCTGGTGTTCTGAGGTATTCTGAAAGGGCGTATAATTTTAGACCTGGGTATAAACAGGGTTAGTCCTCCTTTCAAATTGCTGTGAAAATCAAATGTGCGGGTGAGAAAATTCCTCATGGATTGGCCGTTCGTTACAGAATATTTTTAGTATGTTGGAAGGAAAAAAGGTCCACTCACGTATGACTAAGCCTGGTTTAAACCCAGGTCTAAAGTTAGACTCCCTTTCAGAATACTAGCTCCAGAGTTTATACTTTTAATAACATGATTTGAACCAACGTTGGACGGAGCTCTTCACCAACAGGATCCGGGAATAGGATTCCGGAACAGGATTTGCTGTGTTCTCAGCCTACTTGTTTAGACCACAGTAGTCAGTTTATGTTCTATGTATAGGAAGTTGACTTTCTTATCGGATCTCTTGAAATACACGAAGAGAACTTTTCGGCGACAATGAACACGTCAAAATAGGTGACAAAGAGGTAAAAGCGGGGTCTTTTGGTGACAAATTGCTAAATTGGGTGTTTAAATTTCTTCCCAAAATCAAGGTATTCCAATGCAAACTTTCACCAAGTGGTGCCTAATTTGCATATGCATCATTTTCCTCAAATGAGAGTAGACAAAACTATAGCATTAAAATGTTACGCAAACCTACCTTTTTTAAAGCTTGCCTCTGTAGCAAAGTGCTTTCCCTCCGCTTCTTTTCCCGATCCTCCAGTTTCTTGTTATATTCCTCTATATGCTGTTTTTCCATAATTTCCATTTTCTTCAAAATTGAAGCTTTTCTTTGCACCTTATAAGTCCTATTGTCGTACACAGAATTAAGGCATTTTTCCTGTTTTCTCGATTTCTTTGTAATAACAATCGGTCTTTTACATTTTGGAATTGGTCTATACGTAACACTGCGACGACTTGTACTTGAATTACTAGTTTCACTACCGCTACGGTCCCTAATTTTGGCGAGAACTTTAGTTTTTCTCGAGTGTGTCGTCTCTCCAACATCGTCATAGTCTACAAAAGCACCCGTTCTACGTGTGTTAACATGAACGACATTCGTTGTGTACGCTTTAGTTATTGGACTGTCAACGAATTTATCCTTAGCACCATAATATGTTAATGTTCGAACACCCTGTTTGACCGGCTTTTTAGACTCGTCGGTATGTTCTATCTCCGATTCTTGAGGTGATCTTGAATCGGAGAATGTGTTGGAAACAGCGGAATGCATTTGAGGTAGTTTTCCAGATTGAGTACCCTTTTTAGGAGATGTGTGTAGCGATTGGTCCCCGGAGACTTTTGAGGAAATGCTTTTTGATGAATACAGCTTAGTATCTCTCTGTTTATGTCCAGTTCTTGGTGTGGATTGTTGTGAGAGTGATTCTTGACTGCTTCTGGAAGCCGATTTACTTTCATCATTGTCACTATGAATGAAAAAAGATTACGATAAACCACTATAAGTTTTGCCGTCTTTTCTTGCCATCAGAGGTGTATACTGAGCTAATATGAATGAAAAGTGAAAAATGCTCCTCCGAGATGTACCTAAACAAGTGATGAATGTATGTCAGGTAGGGTGTTTATTACACCTCATGAATATTCATTATCTAATCACGACAGTCCATTGGTCAATTCCTATTACAAGTGCTATTTCCCTAGGGAAATAATTCGGACGATTTCCCTACCTCATCTCCAGAGTCACAGCGAGGTGTAATAAAACAAATACTACGATCGCACATGTGTAGGCAAATAGGCATATTTTTGTCAGGTGTATTAAATCCAGCTAAATCCCTTTGAGGGAGTCGTAGTTCATTAAAAACAAATCCAATCGTACCGAAATCTCAACTTCGAGAAAAATTGAGGTCGTGTACCATGATATGAAATGTGGAATTATCTTCAAGCACACCAATGGCAAACAAACTCTGTTTTAATGCATTCGGTGTTTTGGTTTAGCTTATGATAAGAACCAATGGTTTTGTGTCGAATCTTACCTGACTTCCTTTGATCTCAGTGAAGGCTGATGAGCTCGTGCATCTGCCCACGATGAAGCCCATCTCTTTTTATTTCCTGCCAAAATGTGCTCACTTTGAGACTGTGTAGACACACCACCTTAAACAGAAATAAATGGTAAAAAAATGACCACTGTTTTGTGAGGCTTGATGTCGTTGCTTCATTACATCTATGTAGCGACATTCTTGTAAGGCCTCAATTTCAATTTGATTATTGACCACGACAAAAATCTCTGTTCAAACACATTCGCAAGTAACATTTTGTACCCGAAGTTTGTGACACAAGGTACCTAAGTAACCTAACCAAAAACAAAAGTACAGACACTTAAGAGTATGGAATTTAAAGTGTTTTTTTTTACCTCAATCACGGGATATTATCACGACAGTAAGATATTCGTATAAGTTTCCCGTGACTCTAGCAGACCATTACACTTGATGTACTATATTCCTTAATGCATAATTTGATGTTACCGAAAATATTTATATGGTACACCTCCACATTGCCTCCAATCAATTATTAATTAGCATAGGCCTAACCAAAGATACTGTTATGGGTCTTTTTCTGATCTACCAAGATCTTGACTATGTTACTTTACGTACCGGTACCTGTCGCAACAAGGTTGTTGATCTTTGGAAGAGCAGGTGTGCTTGGTTTCCTTTTCTATCGTGGTTTGTTGGTCGGTTGATTCTATGTTTTCTACCAGCTACGGGGCTTGGTGCAGAGTTGGATTTACGGTGTAAAACTAATGTGAATAAATTATATAAAGAAATATTAACAAATGTTCAAGCATGGAAAATAACTCGTTTATTCGAATAATTAACAAAGGTACGCCGAGAGATTTCCAGATATCTATAACATATTTGAATCATATACATTGAATTCATATAAACTAGTGCATTTCCCCGTGCGTGACCGTTGACCTATGCGCGTGACCTTTGACCTCAGATTTGTTTTGTGCTCAGGTCTACGGGCCTTTTGACCAAATTTGGTGGTCATAGGGTAATTCTACGCAATTCGACCTCTAGACCTTTGACCTTTTGGATCACTCTGAAACCCCGCAAACAAAGGTCAGACTGTCCTCCCCTAACTTCATGCCAATATCAGCCCGAAATGTCAAACGTAACGAAACGCATAGCCGGACTGACAGACAGACCTCGTTTTTTTTTTAGTATTATAGATTTGAAACTCAATAGATTTCTTACTAATTGGCTATACCATGTATACCGTGAAAGGAAAAACAACAAATGTTTCCCGATAAACCATATGCGATTTCACGAGCTCATCAATTGCCTTTGTTTGATCAAACATAGGTCGAATTTTGGATTGGAGCAAATACTGAACTAGAAATTCATAATAGATTAATATTTGTATAAAAGAAAACATTTTAACCTCCCATATGAGGTTATGTTTAAAGTTAAGCATTTATATAAGACATGCAGTGCAAAAAATCAAGACTTTCAAATTTCTAGGGACATCTATTGTGTAATCTTTCGGTGCACCTTTAAAATAAATGTTCAAAATGGAAATAAACATTTTAATACGAACAACCAAGCTCTACAAACTACAACATTTTAATACGAACAACCAAGCTCTTCAAACTACAATCGTTCTTCTATCATACATCATTCCTATCATATGGACGAGACTTGAATGCAAATATCAACTTTAAAAACCTTTATAAAGACAGCATAAGCTTTCATAAATTTAAATATAATATGAATTTCACTCTTGCAAAAGCTTAAGAAGATTCTTTCGAACATTTAAAGACTGCTAGTAAGTTTGCAAGGAAAATTATTAAAAGTATTCACATCCATGATACATATAAATGCATAAGAGATATTTAATCACCTTTGAGATGTTTATCATGTCTATCAGGTATTGCATTGCTGCTCCTGACATCATTTCTGGTAGCTACATCATTGCCGTTAAATGTTCGACTTCTCGTCCGACTCGCTACAGCAGGTAATGTGGTATTGCCGTTTCTATTTTGATGGTATTTTCCGATATTTCTTGTGGGCGGTTCGATTGGGCCACCTCCTTTCAACCTGCAGTGGCGTAGAGATGAAAGTACATAATTCAAGTCCGAATTCAAACCATTTAAATATCATCACCGTGGTATAGTTCTGCGTCTGAAAAGTGGTTATTTTCTGGCTCATTAGATTTCTAACCTACATGCATGTAAGTAATGTAGTCATGACTACATTCCAGCCTGTTGTTTGTAAAGGGAAAGAAGAAAACACAAATTGTTTCACCTTACCATAAAAAAACGGTTAAAGGTGTACCACAAGAATTTCAAGGCATCAGTCCATACTTTTTGTGTGCAATGTAGTGTTGTCATAACTAGATTAGACATTCATAGATTTCTTGGCCGTTGTATTTGGCGACAGAAATGTCTTTAAAGTAAACAAAAGGTAATCTGGAATTTGGCTTATATTTTCATATACCATGATATAAGGCATACGTTGAATATTATAGTTTGCTGCACTACAAAATTGAGAACTTTCCTATCTTGTATCAGAGAAATAATTTTCATCAGCTTAATCTTTCAGATGGAGATATTTTGGGGCTAGATGGAAATACATTAACAACGAGTCAGGGTGGCAACACTCAGAGGGGTTTCATGGGTATGTGCCACTAAATGGTGAATCGGGGAAGCAGAAATCGTGTGTAGCAAAATATATAAAATTTACACGCCACATAATCACAAAACACATTGACATACACCGTGGTGATCTAACTTATCTACACAACGACCAAACCACAGATATAATAAAAGAACAGAACCAACCAAAGGAAACGAATGGTGACAAGTTGTAAACACTTAGACTATATATGACCTTAACGAAAATGCGTGATATGGGCGGTGATATTGGGTAGAGTACCCATTTGTCTGTAAACTATAGCCTAGGATATTTGTTGTCGGATGTTTCCACGATCAACAAATACATCACAAGCACACAATGTCCTTTTGTACTTTTTTAACCATGTCAGGCATTTTGCCTGTAAATCAAGAACAAATATGACCAGTACCCCAATCGAAACAATACCAAGCGAATCTAAATCTGTCATTCAATTATCATTAGAGTCAGGGACAGGGGGTAACAGCAAGATTTGAATTACGAAGGCGGGTGTCGGTGCTTCGAAAAATTTGGACTTTTTTGGAAAAATGGACCTAACCCCCTAAAAATGGTCCATTTTTTTAACGTTTTGAACCCTCATCACCAAAAAGTTGACTTTTTTCGTCATATTTTCCTGTTCTCAAATGTTGACTTTTTTCTCAAAAAAATCGGGCAAAAAGTGGACCTTTTTTTTTTTTTCACCCTTTTGTGTGATTTGTGGGGTTGCGACCGCACCCCCACACCCCCCCCCCCTGCGTACGGGCATGGATTATAAGTTCGAGCCTACTTTCACACCAGTACATACATACAAGCACTCGATATAAGCCGCATTATCCAAAAATGATCAACGCGCTTTACACAGCAAAGCTAAGAACAGCAAAAACCGTGGGAGGATAACAACCAATAATCAATACAAATAGAGTTTTTCAGATACTAACCAGTGCTGGATTATCTCCTTATCATTGGGGTGGGATGTTTTTTTCAAAGATTCTGGAACACGTACGCTGAAACCTATCACCAATCAATTCAGCACGATTATTGGAGCATGAGAAACGAGTACTTGGGCATGAGAAACGAGTACTTGGGCATGAGTATGATAACTTGGGCATGAGTACGGGTACTTGGGCATGAGTACGGGTACTTGGGCATGAGTAGGGACTTGGGCATGAAGTACCAAGTACTATAGTAACAAAGTACTTCGGACGAGTATGAGTGAGATAAGTACTTGACAAGCACGAGACCTGGGCCATGAATATTACGTGTGAAACTTACTTGGCATGGTATGAGTACGTCCAGAGCGAATAAGTATGGACGAATTTGAGTTGTGGTTGTGAAATACCATTATACTGCGCTTCAACAGGTACTGGGAGTACAAGAATAATAGTTGGGTTTTAGAGTAATCTTTAGAGGCCAGTCAAAATAGAATGAATGTTGCCTTAACCCAACACTAATTGCAACCAGAATCAATTCCAACAGGAATTGTATTGAGATACCTTTAAAAAAAACATATCAAAAAGTTCTACTAAAATCACAGGAGTGAACATAGATTTTTAAGGGGGTTAGGGTTATACAAGGGTCAAAATATGAAAAAGTATTCAAAAACGCGTCTCGAAAAAGTATGCAACGTGTTAGTTACATTCCCGGGATTAAAAAAAGGTATAGTTTGCATATCTGCAGGTTTGTGGTTGCCTGATAGGTTATGAGTCAAAAGAGTTCAAGGTCACAATGGGGGTAATTTCCAGATATATCCGTTCGTTATAAAATGGCTGTCAACTTGTTCGTCTAATGGTACAAAAACCCGAAATGATAATGTTGCAAAATCTATAATATTAGTTGCCATATTGGAAGGCAAAATGTGACTGGGGAAACATGGTCTATGGGGACGAGGTCAATAGTCAGGCTCTGTAATTCTTATATAGAAAGTCAAACAAAGATTATTTAAATTTACTTATCTAGTGGGACAAAATTTAACAGTTTACAAAACCAGTACGGATCAAAATCGGACCATTCTATGAATTTTACCCCCAGGAGACCTTGAAACGGTTTTGAGCCGAATTGTACTAAAAACTATTAACGCGTAGCGTAGATGGGCAAACTATACCTTTTTTGAAACCTAGAGTAGCCTCAAAATTGGTACATCATTAAATCAATCGAACAATTCTAATTTTTTACCCTGTAAAAACGTTTCCCCCTTATTTACATTTTCCACTAGGTTGATTTTGGTTCGAGTTTTAATTATTATTTTGATTATTTCAGAGTATTATTAACACCAACATGTTTCTGTTGCAATGTGTGTGGGTCAAATCATACAATTATTGACTATTAGAACTTGTACACACACGTGTACCGTTCGTGAAACGTTAAAATAGTCTTTTGTTAACAAATCGATCAAACAGCAGTATGCAGTAGACACAGAGCTTACAAGTACAAATTTTCCCCGGGCATTTTCCCCTAGTTATATCACCTTAATTATTGAATATTTGATTAAATGCGATGAACTCACAATCGTGCATCAGGATAATTGTTTAGCAATTTAAGCTTAATTTGTATCATGATAAAATACACACTTTAATGTGCCAGGGCAAAGATCAAAGACATATACCCTCAAAGCAGTGTTGACTACTACGTGTCATCTTTCTGAAGGATGTGGAGTTATTAATTATTTTCCCTAGTTGGTGAATATGTTAACAATTTTGAAATTATCGGCATTACAAGTTTGTAGACCTATACTACAAAAGCCAAAGTACGACATGTAGTAGGTTATCGAATAAGCAAATAGGGAAAAAACAATGTTGGAAAGAGGTAAAATATAACTATATCATCAATCACAACATACATAGTAACCGCCTGAAAAAATAAGTATGCTACAATTTTTTTCATTGTCTGATTTATATTAAATTTTTAAACGCTTATTCCTACTTTTTGTACAAGTGGTGATGCGAACATCGAACACTTTTTCTTTCTCCCAGATTTTTTCCCGCTATATCCAGTAAGGTGGTCAAAATGAGGTTATCCACTCCAAAACACAAAGCTTGGGTCAAAACCATGAAACTGAATATGAACAGCGGAAACAAACCTGGATAAATGTACACAAACACACACAAAAAAAGGAAAGTTGGTATGCAGGAAAATTGGCACGAAACCCCGGCAGGTTGCCATGGGGCATAGAAACGGTAAGGTGGCAGTCTCTTGGCTATAATAAAGGGTTTAAGGTTTACATAAACTATACTATAGAATGTGGGCGTCCGGTGCGATATTTTTATAATGAAGTTTTCGGCTCAGCCCCCGGTTACGTAACCGTCGTCCACATGTGCACAGCGTCTCCCGCCCCGGTCTGTTTTCCATTCTATACTGGTTGTTGGAAGTGAAGTGATTACGGAAAATAAGTCAGTACTCTGAAATAGAAAATGCCGATACCTACTTATCTGCATTATTTGATCTTGTCAGTTGGAGAAACTGCCACCTCTACCGAATTATCAGGAGGGTACATTTCAACTACATGTGGCTAATTGGATTCCCCTTCCTGGAACATCGCCAAAGGTGCCGGAAGGAGGAACCCAGCCTTAACCTTAAAATTAAATCATTCCTGAAAAGCGAAAAGCCGAGAACAGACGAAATTCTATTTGGATTATGCGCAGATTCGCGTATAGGGTTAGCATTTCACCGATGCATTGTCTCAATCATATAAGGTCACTTTTGATCCCATGTAAAATGATGAAATACTCAGAGGGTTGACGGTTATTGAATCCAATCCACAATGCAACAGTTTGGGGGAAATTACACGTCAATGAGCAGTGATCCCACAAAAAACAAACGATTCTTAACCCATAAAAAAACACCCTGACTTTTACATGATTTTAGGATGATCATGAAAGGTATTGTGGTTCTTTAAACTTCTAGGATATTTTTCATCCCTACAGTTACTGATCTGTGTTTTATACAGTAGGGGAGGCACCTTGCTATGCATTATGGGATTTGATTCAAAAACCCTATGATGAATTACCCAACCGCAAAGTACAATTTACCCCCACCCCGGCACGCGGCCTTATTGCTTATAGCTGAATGCTGTGACTGATTTTCATGAAACTTGGTTAGGAATAGACCAATATAAAGGGGGCACAAAAGGGGTCCTACAACACTTTGAGGTCAACGGTTAAACATCATCCATGGGCATTTTAAGGTCATTGTGTGAACACAACCTAAAACGCGTTCCACTTCCTACATTAAAATGAAACAACTTTTTACTGTCAACTCACATTCAGCTAACTTGTAAACATGTTAGAGCATGGTTAGCGGTTAAATTTAGGCCTGGGGAATTCTCAACATTCTGTGTGCGGCATGGATACTGGACACTACTCCAAAAATAAACCAAAAATTAAAGTCTGACTCAGAGATTGAATATAATTTTTTTCATATATTAATTAAAAAATAATCAAATAGAACTACAGATAGTCCCTTAGAATGCTCAATTCCAAAGTTGAGTAGAATTGGAGTTTTCGATTTTGAGGCAGTAAAAACATTTAGTGTACATAACAGTGCCAAGGATACTGTGTATAACAAAATTTCCGGATCCGGAATTTTTAAACAAGATGTGATTTTCTATATGAAAGGACTTCGATTGAGTCTGCCATTTCACACAGTGATTAGTATAGGGCAAATGACATGCAAAAAACACATTATGTTTTTGAAAATTGAGGGCGCCTATCAGGAAAGATCTGAGTCGGCCTTTAAAGGCAATTTACCACCCTTCCTTACATCCTAAAATCTGCTAAACCACCAGATCTATACCTGTGAAATTAACTTGGATACATATTCTATACTTGGGCCTCTTGTTAACCATAGACTTTACGAGTTATGAACAGTTCCATATCGAGAGCATGCAGACCAGGACTTTTTGTAAGAAAAGGGGCAAGAATGGGGGTGAGAAATGGCATGGCTCGGAGGCTTTGACCTAGTACGAAACATGCCTAGGTGAAGGTTTTTGGGGTTAAAGCCCCAGAAGCTGGGAGAAATGACTATAATTAAATGTATTGGAGCCTTTCTTATACCCAAAGTATGCAAGGAAAAAGGACGATCATCTACCAAGAGGGTGAAAATTTAGCCTATGGGCTAATTTTCATTGGGCATGGCACTGGGCATTGTGATGTATTACGTAGTACGTACCATAGAACACAATATGTTAAACTTGATGTCTATACACCTTAAAATACGGATTTTGAGAGGGCCTAAGTGGCCAATTTTGTGGGAAGAACATTGTTCTCTCATTACTTGGCGTTCAATGTTATTGATTGGTCAATTTGAGGTATAGGATAATGTGTATGTTAGGGCAAAGGCTTTATTTAAAAGAATGGGGGAGGATAGATGAAAACATGCTAAAGAATCATTTTATTCACAAAGATTAAGCCATTTAAAAAACGATCTAGGATTTGTATGATTCCACACGCACCAGTATGAAGATCAACCATACCCCATCTAAAACTTCCAAGATAGTTTCCACCTTGGTGGAAGTTGTCGGCTTACCAGGCTGGTGACGACTTAGGGAGCTGCAGGTGACCATTGTAGGCATCCTTCGTAGGCACAGAGTAAGTTTTAGGATGATCTGTCCTCCTTTCCTTCGGTTGGGACAATATCGGAAGACTGTTACTCCCCAGTTTAGATTTGTGAATCATGTCTATTGTCGTGGCCATTATCAAATGCCATGCCACGTGAAATAAATATTACATACCCTCGTTGTTTTTGTATTGCTGAGCGACATCATGTTTGTACATACGGTTTCAGCTCCATACCACTCAAAGTGGTGTCAGTATTTGATTGAGTCAGAATAACATATTCCTGTGCTTGAAATTTTCTATCAATCGATCATTATTGATATTGGTATAGGCTGCTAAATGCACAAACATAGCAAAACATTCCAAGTGGATTTAAATCGATGACAAGTTGATGTACTTGCTGTTAACGTTGTAAGCATTTATTTATTTGATATTAAATTGTGTATTGGAATATTGTCAATGTCAATGTTTGTGAGTCAAAGACCATATTGTTAACCAATCAGAGGTGAGTTTGTGTGGCCTATCTGGACCCTTGGGTAAACCCAGAGCTGGTAGTCATGGTAGCGTGTATACAATCCATGAGCGTTGAACCGGAGTTGTGTTGTGGCTGGCTATCGTGCGTACATGGAGTTATACACAGAAAAAGGAGCTGAGAAATACATGTAAATCTTACTATATTGATAATTGAACTGGAAGTTATATTTGTAATCATCCAATTCAATTTATAGCATACTTCAACTGTCACAAAACCCATCAGCTCGAACTTCTGATTGTAAATGAACAGCCTGCAAAGAACATATCTCAATATCTATAAACAATTCAATAAGGTTTGTCAATTAAAAAATCATATTTATATAAATCTGCTTAATTTCTCCAGCAACATGTGATAAGTAGGCCCTAATTTGAAATTTATTCTAGATCAAATTACAAGATGATGTTTTGTCATTTACACATGGGAATCTTCATTTCTCGAACAATCCTATTAAGTTCAAAGTTTGAAATGATATTGGAATAATAACATTATAGCAATCTGTTAAACTCTTAACTTTTAACAGTGATATACAGCCGTTAAACGCTAAGTCACAACACGATAAAGAGAAATTCAGCAAAGCAGGTTGGGGCATATATTTAGCTATATTATCTCATGGGATTTTTCTTCTCTCCAAGATGTTGTCAATTACAATATGGCGCCATTTTTTTCAACGTGTGTCTCCCATTCTACAGTGCAATTTAAGAATGACGTCACAATTCAATCTTGAAATACGCCAGGACTCAACCGGTGTTCTTCCTTTTTTACAACACATTCAAGATGTTAAAAACATGAAAATACAGTATTCCACTAATATTCAAGATGGCGTTCAAAATGGGTAATTTGGCGGAAAAGGGTATATTGGACAAAAGTAATCATTAATATGAGGACAAAACCACACAAATACTTTCTAAGACCATCGGAAACTCTTACCAAGCAGCATACATATGTACTATATTCTTGCTTCAGATCCATGATGACAATCAGAGTGTTTTCAAAATTTCTACCAAATGATACAATTTTGGATAAAGTCGGTTTTATCATATATAATAATTATGTGGAAAAAACACAAAATGTTGCTTTAAGGCCATTGAAGCCTTGTCAAGCAAAATTTAATGTCATCTTGCTTTTGATCCAAGATGGCAGCCAATATGCTACCTTCAATCTACAAATTACCATCCGCAATATATTTAGTTGCAAATTGAAGCACGAAAAATATGATTTTGACAATAAAAAGCTCTTATCTGGTATTACTGATTTGTTAACATAAAAATCGAAAATGGTGGTAATATATATTGACCAACATCTTGAATTTTAAGTCTGAAAATAGATAAAACCCTGAAATATCATATCTAGTGATCAAAAGCACTTTAACTTATACTTTTATAATTTCTGGATGATACATAACTATATAAATGGTTTCAAGAACGTAACAAACCAGAAATGTCTGATAAGAGTTTTAAATGGTCAAAGACACTTTTTAGACATTTATTTTAGACACATTCTACTTCTTTTGTCGATTATAGGCTTTTATCTTGGAAGGCGTCCATGTTGACCACCATCTTGAACATGTTGAACTTAAAAATGTCATCAAAACAGAAAGACATGAGTTTCTAATTGTCAAAGAAATATATAACGCACAATTTTATTTACATCTTTGTGGTATTTGAGAGTTTTTTATGCGTTTTCTATTGACGTCATATTCATTTACATAATTATACATTACAAATGCGTAGAAAAATTGGCATCGTCGATTTTGGTTAATGTATATTAAATCCATTACCAAAAAGCCCGCTAAGAGCCATGCGTTGGTCATATGGCTCAAGACAAAATAAGAGGGTCTCTCCGTGATGTTCTTTTTATATATACGTTCGGACGACACTCAAAAGTTTTTGCAATTTTCCTTTGTATTTTATTTAATTTCATTGTTCGCTTTCTTTTTTTTAGTCCAGATTCAAGTCTTGGACTATAATATTTTGAACATTACACTGGACAAGAATAAAATACCTCTAACACATTAAACCACGAACCTCAAAATTTCTCAGATAACTCGTTTGGTTTATATAAAGTTCAAATTTTTTGTTCATACATTTGAATTTTTTTTTTTCTTCACATGAGTGGTATTATTTCAGTCAAATGTATTAACAAATTCACCTGATTACAACATCGTTATATGCTGCCCCTTTGTATCTTATCCTTTACTCTGAAAACAAAATCTTATTGAAGTTTTATCTTTTTTTATTTGAAAAAAATTAAAAACGACAAAGAAGTACATAAAAATTAAAATGATTTATTATTATTTTAAGAATTCCCACAGTCATAACTAGAAAAACTCAGTGACACTACGAGGGCATTAAGGCAGTGTAAATATTGTTAACCATTATATTTATCATTGATTGGCCTCGCCAATGTTTCTCATATCTAAAATCACAAAATTAGTCCCATTTACCATCGATGCCCTTTTAACTTTTCTACATCCTCATCACTGTAACAATCATTTGAAAAATAAAGACTTGATACTTTATCAGATTCTGGAGGCGCTGAATGATCTAACATAAGAAGGAACCTACGGTTTACAACCTTTTGGGGTTTAAAGTATTGTCTATTTGTAAGGATCAAAAGTCATGCCACCTCTTTAAAAGTGTTACAAACTAAAACTACCACTATACTGGCTTTTAGACCTTAAAGATACCACTTGATTTGACATCACATACCCTTTATCATTTTGGGGAGTCCATTTGCTTAGTTGGCCGCCGATTCAACTGGAAACTGTGCATAGAGGAAACTTGACTACTTGATTCAAATACTGTAGCCGCCTATAGTAACCCCGATTGGAATTATCCTTTGTTGCAGCAAATTAAAGATAATGAAATAGGCTAAATAATCATTTTAAATCCCCACTCAATGATGAACCAACGTCGGCCCTGTTAAAACGTATTTAACATTAAAAAGTGTCATAGTAATACGGACAATTACTTTTAAGAACCCACGCACATCTAGCAAGTTATCGTAATAACCCGATAATGACTCTCTTCCAACAAGAGGCTCAGTCATAAATTGTAGGTATGAGCATGAGCAGAATATCATAGGGGCCTTATGTAAGGAGTTTTGTTTTACCCCCCTAGCATAAAAGGTTTACAACACCTTTGGTAGTTAGATGGACCCTCTACATCATGCTCGGTAGGTATACTCTCAAATTGTGGTATCACTTTTTCAATAGGGGCCAATTTAAGTTTACACAGGGTAATTTTTTTAAAATGCGCCAATCAATGTTTGAATGTACTCATTATTGTCCGTGCAGTCATAAGGAATTCCAAAAATGTATAGTTTGTACCACCTACGAACCATTGGTTTTGGATTTAAGGTTAAAATGACAAAAATGGTTTATGAGGGTCCATACTAACCAAAGTTGTCAAACTCTTTCTGTAGTGAGGGGTAACGATTATGTTTGACCTGGGTCCCAGGTCCTCCTCTAGTAAAAAAACCATTGCTGTACATTCAATCTCATCAATTGCTGTTGCAAGTAAGCCCACAGTTTTAACTCTATTCTGGAGTTAATGATATGATGATAACAATGACCTTTTTTGGTGATTTCATTAAGCTGTATGCTTGGGGATTTAAAGTCTGCACTTGTTGGGAAGTGAGATACTAATGGGTCTAATACTGGCATAACACTGACCATTATTTTATGGACCAAACAGAAATTAGCAGAGGTATTATGTATAGGGGAAAAAAAGAAACGAACGACCGCGTGTATCGATATTTTTTTTTGGGTAAAACCCTGTTAGATGGATTCCCAAAACGTTGACGTAGCCAATCCTTGATTTGTTTTCATTTTTGTCAGCACCTTCTAACACGTGGTTGACATAATTAACGGCTCCAGTTGACTGCCTGGAATAAGGAAGTTCCGACTACTACCACAAGTAACTATCACAGAAACATAACAAGTGGTCTTAGAAGTGTGAAAATCTTTTATTCAGTTGCAAATATATGGGTAAAGCCCAGTGGTATAGTGAAAAGTACCAACCTGTTGGTCAGACAAAGCAAACCGTAATACTGCCCTATTTCATAGTTTTTTTATTGGTATAAAAGAAAACCATATAACATCTTACGGTTACTTTTGTCTACAAATCCATTCCTCCCTGCGAATTAATATTGGGGCTCATAGTTTAAATTCCAAATTGGCCATGTGTTACAGTCATGCCGACTTGTTTCAAATACAGCCCTAACACCCTTACAAAACCATGCTGATAATGGTCTATAGGCTTTGTATGTTTATTGTATAGGTCCTTATCCTAACTCTAAAACTAGAATTTTCCATTTCCAGTATATGAAGACTTGTTATTTTAGTGTTCCGACCTGCGAAACTAAAACATTGAATGGTATTTTTCATCCTCTGCAATGCCGCGACGTGGTTTTTTCCCGTGTAAATACTTTTCAATGGTTAAGCAAGCAAGTGGATATTGAAACTACAAGCTAAACCAAACTGATGTCGTATATCATCCTAGATCCCACTGATGTCTGGCTAGCTCTCATTTAATGAGAATGTATTGAAAGAGCAAAAACAAAGGGCTACGCAAAGGTCTTAAGGGCAGCTCCGTTGTACAGCTGCGTACAACTCAATGAAGACAAGATATTGTAATGAAATCATGGTCAGGCAATGATCTGTGGCGCTTTCCCCCGGGGTCGTTCCCGGAACTCAGTCTTTAATGTTACGTGGCGTAACTAGTCCCATTTCTGAGTGAACCTATTTTGTCCAAAGCACTGGGTAAACTGGTATGAACAGTCTTCCTGTAGGATATAATTATACCATGAGTCATAAATACACGTATTGTTACGCACGAGTTTGGGAACGAGCCCCTGGCGTAGGAGCGGGATGGAGTCAAGTACGTGAATGCCTTTGACTATTAAGAAATTAAAGTTAAATTTATCTTTACGTACTATTTGTTGAAAATGTGTGTTATTTATTCTAAGGATACATAAAATCTCCTTTCTTTGCAAAAAAATTATATTTGTGTAATGAAATCAGACCATAATGTTCTCTATGTTTGACGAAAGAAGTTGCAATTCGAAAAGGAAGCTACTTAATCTACGTTTGATCCTGAAAAGAAATCCCCTCCCTTTATAAAATCAGTATTAACTTATTCATATAACGTCCATTACGGCTATACTCTCATTTACGGTATATAAATCTGGTTTGTGTAAAAAATAATTGTTAAACATATAAACCTACCACCTATTTGTGTAAGAAAACTTACTAACAAATGTTTATTTTTTTACACACTTCTGTAAATGCGACACACCAATTTTACACAACTTGTTTAATTTTTTAGGTTTTTTTTTAATTTTTTAGGTTTTTTCCTTTTTTAAAACAAACATATTTACCGTGTCATACACTTTGGCATCTTTTAAAAAGTCAGATATGTGTACATTCTGTAGATCTTCTGGGCATCAACAGTAAAAATTTTAGCCATTTAGCGTTGCACTTGAGTACTTAACTAACTCTGCGCAATTACATCTATATCACCATCGAACCATTTCACCATGGCATAAGCACATTGCTTTCTCTTCAATAGATGGTTTGACATCCAATTCCGATGACAGCAAACAAATAATAAACTCAATACATTATATAGGCACGTGCACTGAAAGCATACAGGCGATTCGCGTCCTCCTGCTAAGTTACCTCATTGTACACGTTTTGCCCCAGAAAGGTTAAAAAATCGTCCAAAATCTTTGAACATTCCAAAAAGTTAACAATGGGAGTAGTTTGCAAGTTCTAGGGAACATACAAAATGCACTGTAAAATGAGCTTTTAAGTTCCTTTCGGAAATCCGCGCGAAAAACATGTCAGCTGCATGTGGATTAAGGTAATCCGGATGTTTGCAACTTGTACGCAAGGCGGGGGGCGCTCCGGGGGGGGGGGTGGGTGGGAAACTTTTTCCCCCCAAATTTTTTTCCTTTGCCCCCTATCCCCCCCCCCCCCCGTTGAAAAAAAATGATGATTTGGCCAAAATCGGTGATTTTGGGCCAAAAATCACCAATTTTGTGAACAATCAAGCGAATTTTGGGCCAAAATTGTTTAAAAATATCCAAAGATTTGCTACTTTGCCCCCCCCAAGAATTTCATTTGCTCCCCCCCAAAAAAAATTCACTTCCCCCCCCCCCCCCGTTTGCATGCAAATAACTTGCTAATTATGTCATCGTGCCGGGTCCGTACTGAAAGTAGGTACTCTTTCGGTTAAAACCCCAACCATCCCAATTGTTTTCAAATACATTAAAGTAATTGAGTTGACGTAGATTTTGATTTGTAGAAATAATGTTTTCTACTGCAGATCTCCTTTAAAAGGTATATGCCCAAAGTGCTTAATCCTGGTAGGACTAGAGTATGTTGCAAATGCTTGAATCAAGCAGACCCATTTTTGACTTAGTGGCATAGTTTCTACAAAAAGAGAAAATATACTCCGTCGTGAGTCATGTAATATTTCATTAATCGCCAATTTCAGAAAATATGACCCGTATAAGATTAATATAATAAGCTAAGGCGGTTCTCACAGAAACGGGCCTTGTTAATTACCATTCATCGGGAGGATAGTGCCCATACCATCACAATGGTGGCTTATCCTCTGGGGAACAAGCTAAACGTTATATTTTTTCAGGTATTATTTGGTATTCAGCAAATACTCGTGTTTCTTCAGGAAAGAAATAATAAAGTACCAAATATTTGGTCAGCTATCTAAGATTAAAATATGGTGTAAGGCATGGGGAAGTTTGAAAATGTCTATTAAAAAAACAAAAACGAAATTCGAAGGTGGAAAATAAACGGACCTGTCCGATAAATTATATATGCTTATTATCATTTTAAGAAGTAAACCTTTTCAATATCTTCTAAGGAATTACGCGGTTTAAACAAAATAATATTGTAAAAATAATAATTTAGAATGAGTGTTATAATAAAAATTCAACAACATTCGAATAGTTAAATGAGAAACTTGATAAAACTTAAAATAATTAAATATTATGCATAACACGGAATAACAAAAACAAAGCACACATCAAAACATTGACACATTTGAACTGAAAACTTATCTTAATAATGTTCTCTTGGAATAAGGCACACTCCCCATATGGTTGCTAAACTATGCTCAATACAGTCAAAAGGGACAACATTATACGATGCATTAATGTTCGGGAGCGGCCCAAAGGCATGGGAGGGATTTGGAATTAGTCCTGAGATAAGAATAAGGGGTGGATAGCATTGCGAAAGAGGCGGATGTGCTACATGGCATTATGGGGTCGGAACATTACATTCAATGGTGCATGTTGAGGCATTAAAGAGACACTGGCACATTTGAAAAATAGTGCCGCCTAAGATTTTTCAAAATCGATATGTTGCCATGGGGGGGGGGATTGTAAAAGCTTTTATATTACAAAAGCCCTCATCCGAAATTATTAAGACCAAATCAGCCCCCTTATGGGTAAACGGCACGATTTTGTAATTTAGCGTCGCGGCGACGCGAAGTCAGCAGACGACGAAAAGGCCGTTTAACACAAGAACACGCACGCCGTATGCATGTTTCCCCACGCTACGCACACTGTTTGACGGGTCTATAACCTTTGTGGTTTTAATATCATTTAGTACGAGTCAAAATTTCATTAATATACACATTTGTTGATAAGTTATGGAAAACTTAAAAGTTAGCCTCAATTTAACGGATGTCTTTATCCTCCTCATATCAATGTCCCTATTCCATCATCTGTTTTGGGGTTATGTTATTTTTATTATGTGTAAAATATATCTCTGTTCTTCCAATGGCCCTAGACTATCATTTGAGAGCAATTGAGAATTTTCATATTTTGTGACACTGTGGCCGTGCCGCTTTAAACTCGTCTGTAAACGAAACATAGTATTGAATTGGTAGGCTATATAAAAGGGTGAAATGTCTGCATCTATACGACTCCATTTAGAATAGAGAGCATGTCCTTCTACAATTGGTTATTTCCAAGGTGGTGAAAACGCATTCTTCAAAACCATCGTCCGTGCTGGGCGCTGAACAAATTTTGACTATTGCACGAATAAGTTATCAGTTTGGGTGCTTGTATACACCACATAATGTCAATTCGATTACAAACAATCCGCCAAAATCTCATTTGTTGGATGTTGGGTGCTATTTGGGTGGTTAAATTGTGTCCTACCCATGGCCACACAACGAATGAGAATGACACCTCCGTCGTCTTGATTTAAATAAACCGCCTCATGAATACATCTTTTCACCTACGCGTCACATTGCATTTATGAGAAAAAAGAGTAAATGAGCACAATGATCCAGGTACAATATTTTTACACCTGGCCAACTCTAACACATAAATTCAGTTGTATCACTACCCAATAGCAAAGCGGGCGGCAACCACAGTATGTGGAAGAGCGGAGGCAGCCATTGCTTTCTATGTTGTACTCTAGGTTTTCTTTGTGGTCGGCAAAACAGGCGAGACGGTGAATTTCTACAAAGCTTACGTAACGTTTTGCGTATCTATCTATATAGAACCTCTTGTGTATTCTCATAAAAGTTGAGTTAGCATCGGACAATAGCGAGGTTGCGGAAACCCACGCCAACTGAGACGCCTATTCGAACTCTTGTCTATTATAAATCTTGTCACAGGAGACGTGATTTTGAATAGACCAGGTGTACGAATAGGCGTTTAGCGTTAGAAGTTTAGGGTTTCCGCAACCTCGCGATTATCGTGGGTTGAACTCAAAGCACGTTTTCAAACTGAATGGTAGGCCCAAGGCTATCGAAAAAAACTGTGCGAAAAAGCTACAAAAACAAAAAATGTTTGGTTGCCAGAAACTCTTTCCATAATTCCATAGCACCAAAATAAATTTTATTATAACACAACCATAACTATTTTTGGACTACTCTGTTTAAAAGGTCTTTTAAGGGTATTTCCTAATTACAGCACATTATATTTTATTTATTTTTAACTAGATCATCTTGAGGAAAAGCGTAGTCCCAAATTTTCCATTATTTACTTTTTGAGTTGAGAGCATGATTTGATCCTACTCTCCCCTGGCCATGAATGTTCTTTAATTCTGTCCGCTTTGAAATGCAGAACTTAAATGTCAAATTAGATACACATACTATGAGATACACATACAAAGGCTAAAGTTCTAGAAAACCCAAAAGCATCTCAGCTTTTTTACACTGTACAATCCATGTGATTATGGATCTGGGAAACACGTATCAAACACTATTTTGTCTCACTTTTGAGACACGTCTAATCATTTAATTCCTGAACATTTAGATGTTCTAAACACATCTCCAGAACATGACGGTTAGGTGTTGAGGATTCTAAACACGTCGCCATCGCATGGACGTTCTCATTGCTCTGATTTAGAATGGAGAAAACGATGCTGATTTCAATGCTTTTTAGTGATAGTAGTAGTGGTCTAAGTAAAAACCCCACTTTCGACAAAAAGTTTTGTTATTTTGATTGTGTTGTTTGTTGAAATGTGTAGGCGCTTAAAAACTGTGACAAAATCTAAACACTTAAGGTTTACAGTTCTGTGTAGAAAGTCGGGAAGAGGACAAGACTGTGTAGAACGAAGTGGCTTTTGCCAAATGACAATCCCTCAGTTAATATAGGGCGGCTTAAACTCAAACAACGGTTACTCACCGGTTCCGTCCGGTTCTTTGCGGTTTGTAAACCGGTCCCTATTGTTAAAACAAGATGAAAACATGGTTCACCCGCCCATGAACGCAGGTCACTCGGCGGTTTTAAGTTTTGAATTCGTCCCTTTATAAAATGTGTCACCATAGATTGGACCCACCGATCCCTAAAAGAAAACATCAGCTACCTAATAGCCTATTGGAAATGGCTGACACAGTTAGAGAGGGCGTCGTATTTCATTTTGGGTAAAGTCGGGAAATGCAAATTAGGTCGTGCAGTATCAGCCTCAAGTTTCTCCAAAAAGGCTAATAAGACGGTCCTGTCAATTTTCATTAGATACTTCACTTCTAGTCTTGGGTATTTGCAGACACATCGAACGTTGACATTTAATGATTACGGTCTATTTCTATTTAGTTTCTCTTTTTTGTTCTGACTCTAAAGGTGCCCATGCGTAGGTTTCCAAAACGCATTGGTTGACTACAAATTTGTAAAACGCCTTTCATCTTCAGGTTTTTAATCCAAAGATTGTACAAAAAGAATTAGTATGTCAAACTGTCCGGACCCCCTTTGGTGTGTCGGTGGAATGAAATCGCATTGCTGTTCTCCGGTAGACACAAATCGACGCCCTCTTTTCGCCATTCTATTTTAGGGTTCTGGATAAGAGACGACTTCGCAATGCATGACTATATACGCCGTGAAGTTGGTGTGAGGGCTTGGATGATGTCACCACTTTCGGTGCTGTGGATGAAGTAAAACAAAGGTTATTATGAAATGTTCATGATCCGAAGCAGTATCCAAGAATTACAATGGAAAATTTAAAAAGTTCAGTAAAGAAAAAGGATAAGTGATACCCACGGACAGGGGTAATGTGAATTTGAGCAACTGAGATTAATAAAACGCTTTCTGGAATTGGGATGTTTCCGTAAGTATCCCATCTGAATAAACATGTGGTTTATCCCGTGAAGGGTTTCCGAATTCACGTGTGTCAGGAAAGAAGTGGTAGAGTCAGATGGGTCACCTTAGGAATGTGGGTTATTTCCGTGTTCTGATTAATTAATTGTGTCAGAAAAAAAGGGGACAGATGATCACTCTCACGGAAGCATCTCAATTCCATGGCGTTTTAGTATACAGTTGGTCAAATTCACATTTAAACCCTGTCAGTAGTAAGTACCCCTCATACAGCCTGATCAAAAGAAGTTTACTCATTTTATTGTAGTTTAGGAAAAAAAAATCGGTAAGAATTCCTGTTAAACTAGGTCATCAGAAAGAGCAATTTATGAAGGTCTAAAGTAAAAAAAAGATTTTTGAATTCCCGTCCCAAACTCGAGTTATTTCTAATTTTTTTTCTGTATTAAAACCACTCATTTTCCTGACTGGGTTTCGCATCTGGGTAACTTGCATCAGTTCCATTTACACAAAATCAAATATGCGTCACAAGAACGGGCATGGTTTGGTTGCAACTTTTATGTCAAAATGAAGTAATGAAATTTTATTTATACTCATACTCAAAACATCAATCAATCAAATTTAAAATGATGGACAATTGTAAATGACATCAAATTTGAATCTCACGTAGCAGGGGACCTTAGTGTAAGAGTGTGCGCTTCCGGATAAAATGTGATTTCTGCACACAGTTCTTTAGGCATTGATAATCCATAAAATGAGGAAGCACTTGCCCATCCCACTTAATGGCCCCAAGCCTTGGGTTTCAAGGTTTACAGGGGTCAAAAATTAGAATGTGTTTAAAAGCAACACCATGGTGTTGTCGGGTCACAGGGATTCCAAAAAGGTATAGTTATCTGTGGATTATAGTTCCGGAGTTATGGGGTAAAAACTGTAAAATGGTGAAAAAGTCAATTTGGGTGTACATGGGTAAAAAGTTAAAAGTGGCTTTGATTCAGTTAAATGTGGTGCCAATTGTTGAAACCTGCTGAAAGGATTGAAATAAGGAACAGTTGCCTTTATCTTATGCTTAGTTTTCACGTTACCAACAAAATAGGTCAAGGGTCAATAGAATCCAATAGCTGCCAATAGATGATGACTGTATTCCCATTTTGGTCAAAAACAGACCACGCAATATAGTCAACACTTTCCTATATTTCATTTATATTTGCTTAACCAACAATTTGAACAACATATTACAAAAAATGGAGCAACATCTGAACTTGTGACCTGTCCAAACCCAAAATTGACTTTTTTTTACCATTTTACAGTTTTTACCCCATAATTCCTAACGAATAAGTCAACAGGTAGGATAAACTATACCTTTTTGGGAATCCTGGTAACCAGACAGACATCATGGTGTGCTTTTTCAACACAATCGGAACATTTTAAAAATTTTACCCCTGTGTAACATTGAAATCTAAGCTTGGGGGTCATGAAAGGCGTGTGGCAAGTGCTTCCATCAAGTTTTTTGATTGTCAATGTATAAAGTTACTTGGTACACAAAATTCAAAATTTTATCCGAATTTGCACACCACATAAGATCTGTTCCTACAGTGCCCCACAAAACGAGTCTCTAGCACTTTTCTTCTTGGTACATTTCTCTTACAGAAGAAACACTTCATTGTATTGTATGTTGCAGTCTTGAAACAAGACATAATTGCAGAAACAGAGGCGATGGAAATAGCACATTACACTGCATGATGAATAAAGAAAGAGAACTTAATATCGGTTGATTTATGGGTCTTTAGTTGAGTATAAAAGTCAAACTTCATTTTGACACTAAAAGTAGCGAATAGAATGGATCTGTCTTGTTCACGCTTTATTTGATTTGACGTGAATAGAAACTGATGCAAGTTACCCAGATGTGTACAGTCGAAAATGGGTGATTTTATTCAAATTAGTATAACTAGTGTTTGGCATGTGCAAATTAAGTTATTTTTTTAATTCGGAACTTTTTTGCATAATATTATTCTTTACAAGACTTCCTTGTAGATTTTTTAAACTGCGACAAAAATGAGTAAAGGTCTTTTTAATCAGCCGGACTACTGCTATACTAGCGAATTAAACATAAAAAAACTAAGCAAAGATACTATTAATATTAGCTATGGATTGAAACATATTCAAAAACACCTTTATCATGTTGATTGAGCCAAAATGTTAGAGTAGGGAGGTCATATTTGATAAAACATTGGTAATTTTAGAATGATTAAAAAAAACTCTTATCTACTCTGGGAAGTAATATAGCAAACGTAGGTTTACAGGGCGCGTATGGTCTTTAAAAGGACAAGCTGTGCGCCTTCAGGAGAAAGGGCGAGGAAAAACAAAGCACTAGGACAATCCATTCTTTCGGGGTATACACTTTCAGTTTTGTTGCATGTATTCTTTCACCAAAGTGTGGACTTGGGTTCAAATATATGGGCAAATCGACACGGGTGATCTAAACTGCCTTGGATGTTGGTCAATTTTCAGGACCATCTAATATACAAAGAGTTCTTATTTTTCAAGGTGTATGAAATGGGCATACAGTAGGGATAGTGGATTAATCCAAGTTATATGGTGATTCTATGGTGCCGAGACAGCGCACCAAGAAACTTGCTGTGGGGCCACACATACAAAATGCACATTAAAAATCTTCAATTAAAAAAAATGAAAACTTATAATCAACATATATAATTGAGAAATGTTATCAACTATTTGGTAACTTGGAAAACAATGATAGCTTGGCCCAAACAAGCAGCCAATACATTAAAATTATGGACTGAATATGACATTTTACAAAATTGATCCACACTAAAGAATAAAAGTTCACGTGTCAAAACATGTTTAAAACTCACACCTTGAAGACAAACATATCTGGAATCGACAGCAAAGGGCCACTTTTAGCCTCACCCGGTGTCTAAAATCAATACCTGTAAAAATATTTTATCATTGTAGTAAAATCTTAGTCAACGTGAGTAAAAAAAAAACTCTAGTCATTGATGGGTAAACCTTAGTCATTGTTGTGTAAAACCTAGCATTGTTGGGTAAAATATACTCAGCTTGTGTAAATTTGCATCAGATTTTACTCAACTTAAGGGTTGTGACCCTTTTTACTCACATTTTTGGTCTTCAAATGAAGACGTTGTACGTGCGATTTAAAATTAAGTGAAATTATTAAAGGCAATCCGCTTTGCAAATATTAAGACAAAAAAGGATATCCGCTAAAATTGATAAAGAAGTGTCGTTTTTAGATTAGAGAGGGAAAAAGCTATTGTGCCTATATTATTTTTAATTAATGTCCGCGCTCACGCTTGCTATACTGTATATATTTTGTGGAGGCAATGACATACTGCTACCGTTACTGTGCACCTGCAATGCTTTTTGGCAGACGTTTTAGAGCATTGCGTCAGATACCATGCATACCATGATTTTGTTGTTTTTACAAAATATGTTTAAAAAATATTGACCCCTAACAGGTGCTACGTGGGTTTACACATGTAGCAGTTGTGAGGTAAGTACAGTTGAGACGAGGTGTGGTCAGTCTAGTGGAAAAGCGCAGGACTCGTGGTCATCAGACGTTATAAAATCGTGAGTTCGAGACCCATTGCGGTCAACGTGCTTGTGTCCCCGGGGGCGAGATAATTAATCCCAATTGCCTCGTCGACCCTAGCGAAATCTGGGGGAGCTGTTACGGTAGTATCACGATCTAATGGATAGGTTTGAGCGCCAACAGGCGGCCGGCTAGATTAAACTAAAATGATTCTGTGATGATTTCCTAGTGGCAGCGTAATAAATGTAAAGCGCTTGATCTTATGTAAAAGCGCTATATAAAATACGACATTTATTTTCTATTTCTTAATGTACCGTGCCAACAAAATTGTTTTGTTTACATTCTAGACACACAAACTCTAAAGATCACATCATTTTAAACAAAACATTGTGCTAAATTTACCTTTCAACTTTATTTAAGAAGTCGGAGTACATTTTTAGATCTTGTCATTGAATGTGTTTGCCTTTTAGAGCTGAGGTAGTAAAGAGATATTTGGATTGACATGAACTAAGGTCACGGTTAGCTATCTTCTCATTGGCGCATAAATAGAGAAGTATGTTGTCTAAACGCACGTAAGCAAGGCGGTTTAGACCTTCCAATGTAAACATCATTTGGAGGTCTATGGTAAGCCAGGCTGGGGAGACCTATTGCAAAATCCGAAGATTTTTTGCTTATATTTTGTGGTTTGTAACTATTTCTCTAAATATGTATTATCAAACCTTAAATCATGTACACAATCATAAGCACTTTGTGTCTTTTGTTTTGTTCAAGGGGGGTTTACATGTAATTAATGATTAAATATTTGATGTGCCATTCGTGAAGGTTTCTTGAAATTTTTCAAAAATTTGTTATGATAGCCTATTTATAAGGCCATTAAATATCGCTCTGTAAGACTACTGTCTGCTATACGTCTAAATGAAATTATAGCTTCATCAACCAAGAAATTACGGGGTAATTGAGTACCATTTGCTGGGGCTAAAAAGGTTATCGAAAATGGAATCGGGGAATAAAACAAACGAAGGGGGCATAGGACCCATAGCATTTGCAGGACCTAATGTTATTTTTTGTATGAGTAACTATTTGGGAAATTATACGTCTGACCTCCAAACTAGCTTGGGGGTTCAACCCAGTTTGAGGATGAGTAAGGAACCGATCTACAGTTGTCTATTTTTGACCCACTTTAGGACATAAACGAAAGTATCGCTGCAAAGTAATAATCCAAAGATCAAATTTTTAAAAATCAAAGAAACATTTTGAAGCTGAGATTTTACGGAGTTATTTTACAAGGTTTTGTCTAATTTATGTAAAACTATAAGGCAAGTTTCTAGGAAATACTGAACGTAAAATTCTTTGGTTAAACGAGCCACGAACAAAACCATTCCATATTCCACGTAATGGTTACAGTTCTCGCCATACGGCAATTAACCCTCGTCTACCGAAAGGTATGGGAGTCAATTTTTCCCCGGCTTGCTAAAACACTTTTTGGTTGCTAAGTATTTAATAATGGTCAATTAAATTTTCGCTCCTTTTCATCCAAAACAACATCCACTGGGTATAGGTGTTAAAAGGGGGGGGGGGCTACAGGGTGATTTTTCCCCAAAGTGATGGAGGGGGCAACCCCCCCTCGGAGTGAGTACAATGCCTAGCCAACACAGGAATATTCACAGATTTGTACCCAATAGTAGCTATGGCCTCTCTTTGACCTTGATACCAAAATGAGTACCAACTTGCCTAGAATTACATCACAATGACGTCCTAAAGTTTGCATGTCAGCAAAATTGTAATAGACACACAGTGTAGAATAGGGGAAATTTTGTTGCCAAAAATGTTAGGAATATCCGATTTCCATGCGGTTTTGGCTCTACTTGATGGGAAATGACTAATTTTATATAATGAGAGCATTTTAGTGCTATAATAAAGTTTTTTGAGTCATTAAAATTGCGAAATATCAATTGTCCACCCTATATTCAGTATTTTCATACTTTCCTCAACATAGTGACGTCATAATGGGGATGTTGGTACTTATTTTGACACCAATGGAAAGAAGAAACTCTAAGTCGAAACAACATCCTAAAAAATATTTTTTCCAAGAAATTAATAAAATTCTATGACTCTGAGATATTGGTGCAAAATAACAAGCAAGCCAATTTATATGTGTGTGCTACTTCTGAAAATCAATTTGCAAATTTAACCAAAACGTCCTATTCGGAAACACGTGAAATGCCATACTCGCACCAAAGTGATTTTATCACATTACATGCAGACTGTAGCGGTGATACTAAAGTAATAAATTTGAAGAAAAAATCTTTTGTGAGGGATGTTTTCAGGCGTTTTCAAATCTACGACAACATGGTATGCCGCCTGGAATTCTGCCAGTAAACAGTAGCCTTTAAACACTCCGTCATTTTGTTTAAAACAATCACAGACCTACAGATGTGCTTATGTATATAGTTTGTAAACTTTTCAAGTGTAATGGTCTACATCTGTTCCAAATCAAAAGTTGATGGAAAGGCCATTTCACACAATTTAGGTCCAGAGAATTCGGCACAGTCAATAATTGTTCGCTGCTATTAAGATTGAATTACTAAAGGGAATCTTTATCAGAGAAGATGAAAAACCTAAATATTGTTATTTTCTTGAGATCATGTTTACAACACTTTAAAGATTTACCTGTATTCACGAGTCTCGTAGTACAGCGTGCATATACTAGACCAATGGGTCATGTCTGCATGCGGTTTTGGCGTCTACATCATGGCTAGCAACTAAGGCAAAACAGGTAAATTCATAATTATTAAAATCATAACCGTCTGTTCCCGCATATAAAACTGGTACATTTTCTTGAAAATGAATAAAATGTCACCTAAATTTTTTTCCCCAATATCAGAGACTATAATGGATACACATACATAGACTTCGGCAAACCATGGATCTAAAGATAATCATATATAGAGGAGAAAACACTTTAGATCCTTTTTCATCTTAGAGTGCAGGACCATTGTTATATTGTCACGCAGTTGAAAAGATTTCAGGTGTTATGGACCTCCCCGATTCAGATTTAGTATTTTTTATGACGTAAGCACAAAATACCTGTCCTCGATCACAAATAAATCAATCTTAAACTTATATAGTGTGTGTTCAATTAACTTTGACCTATTTTCATCATTTATTCGAAAAGGACGAACAAAAGTCATGAAAGAAAAGTTGCTGCGTAAGCTTTGACCTAAAAACATTGTGCAGAACCAAAATTTGTAACTTATTGCTTAATTCCACTTCTATTCAATTTACCGCATTTTCAGAAGAAAACTGAGGTCAACGACCTATATTAAATGTAAACTGATTATTTCTTTGTAAACGAGGACAGGTAATTTATGTGTGCCTCATGACCAAAGTCTTCGTGAGGTGATAACTATGGCACGCTCCACGTATCAAATCATGGCGAGTTTTCCCGCGCATGTCGAGTTTCTTGCGCTGTGTATCGAGTTTTCCTCGCCATATGTCGAGTGTGCAGCGTTATATGTCGAGTTTACAGCGCTATCTGTCCAGTTGCCCTCTATACATCGAGTTGTGCTCTCTATATGGTGAGTTGACATAAATCATGTCCAGTTTTACGCTCCACGTATAAAATCATGGCGAGTTTTCCCGCGCATGTCGAGTTTCTTGCGCTGTGTATCGAGTTTTCCTCGCCATATGTCGAGTGTGCAGCGTTATATGTCGAGTTTACAGCGCTATCTGTCCAGTTGCCCTCTATACATCGAGTTGTGCTCTCTATATGGTGAGTTGACATAAATCATGTCCAGTTTCAAAATCTCGACATGATTTTTTCTCAACAAGAGGAAAACTCGAACCATGATTTTTTGGTGTATGTGTAAAAAATCATGTCGAGTTTGCTCATGTTGAGAAAAAAATCATGTCGAGTTTGCTCATGTTGAGAAAAAAATCATGTCGAGTTTGCTCATGTTGAGAAAAAAATCATGTCGAGTTTGCTCATGTTGAGAAAAAAATCATGTCCAGTTTTTAAAACTCGGCATGATTTATTCTGGACAGATTTCGGGACATGATTTATGAAATTCGGCACCATTAGAGTTCAAACTGATAGGCAGCGATGGATAAAATCGACATTATAGAGGGGTAAACTCGATATAAGGAAAAACCCGCATGATTTGATACTGGAGCGTGCCATAGATAAACACTGCATCTGTCACTGCGTGGCAATGTAAAAATGGCTTTGCACTTCCAGATGCAAAGAATTATAGAGTATTTTATCCTCAACCCATTTACCCGGACCGATTGTTGAAGAGTTTTAGCTCCATTGTTTGCTGAGTCTATGTATATAGACTATGCGGGAACTGACGGTTATATGATTTTAATAATTATTATGAATTTGCAGTTGGTTTTCCCTAGTGCTCTGATGTACATATATAATTTGTTATACAGTTGGTTATTTGTTTTTCGCCTCCCCCCCCCCACAGTCTGTAACTTCATGTTTAATATGTATTTGAAATAAAAGTGTAATATGTTTACAAATAATACACATGTATTCAAAATACGCTGAATCTTAATACACATGTAAAGCTTACAAGTTTAAGCATCGGCGAACAAGTGTTTCTTTTTTTCAAGTCAGTCAACCTCCCGTATTGTCGTAAAACTATAGAAGAGGTTAAAAGCATCATTTGGAATGTTCTAAGGCATGCCCCTAATTTCAGGGCATGAACTTGACCATTTCTCTTTACAGATTCAACATGTTTAAACGTTAAATTGGAGAGAGGAAAGGAAAAGAATCGCGTGATTTTAGAGTAGTTTTTCCCCGAGCTTCGACTTCGGTCACCGCGTGGGAGCAAACCTACGGGGCGAATTCCCTCCTTTATCAAGTCATTAGGATGCTAGTGCCTCTCGCTGTGAAATTAACTATAATACGTGCTTTTCATTGCGTTGTCTTTGACAGAAAAACGCTCAACAGTTCAATACATGCTGGAAGGTGTCAGATTGTCCTAAGTATGAACTGTACAATAGTAGGCGGTTGACATCAAAATTTGGTAAAGGAGATGGTTTGGGTCTATGGTCTGATGATAGACGGTGTCCAAGGTTAGATTGCACGCTGGGTGTTAATAATACACAGTACAAGAGATTACTCAATGCTGATTGAAAAATGTAAACTTTAAAAAAAAAATATTATTCAAATTGAGTACGAAACCTTACACATGGTTTGACAAAATTAACTCTGCGAAAACTAAGATTTTACTCAACAAAAATGCATATGCGAAGGGACATCCGGTTACCACTCTGCTTTTGCCCCTACAAATAATGAAAGGTCCTTTTTTAGATTTTGACCAACCTGGCGAATCCAGCTCTTGTTAATAGAGCAGGAGCAGAATATCATAGGGGCCTTATTTAAGGAGTTCGTTTAACTCCCACTACAGAAAAGGTTTAACACCTTTGGTAGTTAGTATGGACCCTCTACATAGGTAGGAAGTACTCTCAAATTGTGGTATAACTTTTTCAATAGGAGCCAATTTAAGTTTACACAGGGGTCAAATTTTTAAAATGCCCCAATCATGTTGAAATGTATAAGCCATATTGTCCATCTAAGTCGAATCATAAGGATTCCAAAAATGTGTAGTTTGTGCCACCTACGACCATTGGTTTTGGAGTTATAGGGTAAAAATGACAAAAATGGTAAAAAATGGTCAATCTCAATTTGTACAGGGGTCAACATTAAAAGTTAAACTGATTATATTTTAAATACTTGCAAATTATTGCCTGAGGCAAGAGGACTCCAAAAAAGTATAGTTTTGATTATGTTAAATGCTTATGGAGATAAGGGTCAAAGAAGGTCAACACCAATTGGATTATGTTGCCCTATGACCTATTTTGTCGCATAACATGGGAACTATGCACTGTAGATGGTACAAACTATTCCTTATTTTGACACATTAAGCAAGATGAACAACTTCTTTCATTTTTTACCGAAATTGGAGCAACTTCTGATTTTGACCCCTGTACAATAGAAATTGACCATTACCATTTTGGCCATTTTTACCCTATAACTCCCAAACCAATGGTCATAGATGGTACAGAATATACATTTTTGGAATCCTTATGACTAGACGGACAATATGGAAAATGTTTCAAAAATTATTGGAGCATTTAAAAAAAAATTGACCCTGTGTAAACTTAAATTGGCCCCTATTGAAAAAGTGATACCACAATTTGAGAGTACTACCTACCTACCATTGATATGATGTAGAAGGTCCATACTAACTACCAAAGGTGTTAAACCTTTTCTGTAGTGAGGGGTAAACGATGATGTTTGATCTGGGTCCGTGTTCCTCCTCTATTAGCATGATAGATGGGCCATTCTCCGATAAAGTGTTCAAAAAGCGATTTTTCGTGTCGCTCACAGTCATGCACAGTCTAAATCTTCTTTTTGCCCGTTAATATACTTAAGAGTTATGTTTTCACAATGATCCGGACATGAAGTTGTAACCGGGCGAGAAAGTATCAAGCAATAAGGCTGATGATGCATAATTCATATCGCCATGTCGCCAGCCCTAATTTGTTCTTTAAAATGTGTCCCTGCTCGTTATACAATAGCGCATATCGCAGATTACATGGCATTTTATCAGGCCTTGTACGCCCTAATTATAAAGTTCAAACATGATTTTTTTTTATTTACTGGTTTATGGTTCGGAAGAGTTATCTGGGAGCATGTCGCCAATATTGCAGTCAGATACGTTAGCATAATTCGAATGGATACAAACAAATTGCCAAAAATAACGGAAGAAGAATGTCCCAATATGTGATAAATCAGCAGATTTTCGTCAATGTTATATCATAACATTTTAGTATAAAATCTGGTTTTAAAAGTAACATTCCAGGCCCTAGTAATAAAGAACTCCCGTTAACTTATACCAGGATACGTTCTAGAATCCCGGCTACGCTCCAGGCTAAACGACATAAAGTCAATGACACACCATGCCTTAGTATGATGGGTAATACTGATAGGTATAGAATTACGTCGGTGAAGTATGTATTTGCATCAAGAACGGCACGATTAAAAAAGCCGGGCCAGTACGTTAACAAGATTACGTTATACACAGTGTTAACGTTAGGGGACTTATTATACTAAAAAAACGGATACCATGCATTGTTCCGTGTTCTGAAAGTATTAACGTTTGCGATTTTCAATGATTTTCGGAATTCCGTAATCAGTTAATGGTTGATATTGGTATTTTGCGAGACAAACTTGAACACTTTATCGGAGAATGTAGATCGACCCCCCTATGATGGCAGACCGGAGAAGACATTAATACACAGAGAGTCATGCTTGAGACCCGTATGATTAACCTAAGGACAGGCAAGACGCCACACCCCCCTTCTCCGGCTCCTTAATTTACCGCCGAACTATGACTAGGGGGAATATCGACGAAGAAGAATGCGAGCAGGACCGTGGCAATGGTAGCCCTCCTTGACCTCCTGGAAGCGAGAAGCATTTAGCCCGTAGAGAGACACCGAGGTAACTCAGGCCTAAGGAACCCTTGTCCAGCCCCGCAGGCCCCCCTCTTTTATGCGGGCAGAGAACCGGGCAGTATCCTTGAGGGAGCGTCGGACGGGACTCGGAAACGGAAGAGGACCGCCAGGAAGATCTGAGAGGTGGGGGAGGATTGTATGCCATTTCGTCTTTAAACTATTTTGACTATTGTTTTCGGTCTCATTTACTCTGTCTTTTCCCATTTGAGTATGTTATTGACCTCCTGGTCCCAATTCTCTACTTCACTCCTTGTCATTTTGCCCTTGTTACAGGCAATTTTGCAGGGATTGAAATAATTCGCTCAAGAAACAATCCAAATCCTACAATTTCAATTCTTATTTAGGCATGATAAGTGCCAAACACTTCTGTATTTAATTTCCAACTCTGGCTACATTTGTTAACGAGTAGGGAAAATGCGATGTCTGATGCATTAAGTCATACATTAGCCGTTGGAATCCAAACCATACGAAGGACACCCAATAGGGGCGTATGCTGTATAGCATGCTGGAAGTGCAGGAAGGTCAAAACTAAACCATAGTAAAACGATCTAATGGTCATTAGATCTGTATTGAATATCCTAATACGGGAAGTATATGGTAACATGCATGCGTGTATGAAACTTCTATTATAAACCTTTGGTACATACAATAGCAACTTTCCTATGTTATTTACTTTGAATGAATAATTCTTCCTGCGACTTTTTATATTTTGTATAGGTACAATGAAATCTAAAGTGATAAAGTTATCACATTTTTGCTTAAGAAATATGACTCGTATAACAGCTGTTTGTCTTAATTTGGAAAATTACGTCTTCTGACTTTAATGGCGGAGAGCTATGGCGACCCAATTCTAAAGGCTTGTTAATGAAAACAATTATGAGACCTCAATTTATCTATGGCGTTCAGATTTACCAATAAATCAACTCAAGACAATGGCTTGGTCAAAAACTGAATTCTATGTCGGTCGTAAATGCCACAAACTTTCTCCAGAATCATGTTTGTTAGTTAGCGATTTATATTAACTAAGCTATTGTAATTTACAATGATCATAAACAATTACATTAGTGCCTCATTGTACCCATGAAATGATCTAAGCGACGTTTAACGGATTTACAGTGACATGACAATGGTCCATTGCGAAACTCATTGTTGCCGTGATTAACAACTAGTTCATATGGACGATAGCATTGCGTACCTCATTGTAGTACAAGGTTAAGAGCTCGGCTATAACAAAACCGACAGGGATCACAAACAATACAAGACAAGAGTATCACTGGTTATCGCATTCAGTTACATGACCCCCCAAATGAGAGGTTTATATGCCATACACGATAGCTGTCATTGTGCGTGAAACGGGAATTCTTTTGTTCGATAGATCTGTGAACATAAGATTCAATATCCACATTCAAGTACAGGCCTCGTGCAAGAACATCTAAAATTCCCCTGATAAATCACAGTTCACAAGCAACGACATGACAATGAGCAACAATGCAATTGTGTACCTTGGCAAGTTCACATACAAATGACATGGCATTAGCATTTACATGTACGCCAATGCATATGTATGGAACGCGGTTCTATAAAAAAAAAAAAAATGCAATTTTGTGTCTCTGTAATACGAGACATTTTATAGCAAAACAAAGTCAAAAAGACACGAGACATTGTTATACAGGGCTTATCAATAAAAAAACGCCAACAAAACTTCTTCCCAAGTTTTGTGGTAATTGTGTAGACATTCCAAAAATTAACTAGTGTCATCTTAAATCCACAGATCCCCCCTCTTTCCAATGATAGGCAATTTTTTTCATGTGCGGACCTGGACCATGAAGAAAAGGAAGAGCTACAGGATAGTGGATGGCACCTCACCAAGCTTCTTATGCGAGTACAAAACATCAGCCGGCGTGAGCCCAAGACCAAAGCACAGATTATGGGAGATAGAGATTACACGTCTCTGCTAGCGTCCTTTGTTCTATCTATGGTTTTCCCGGCGTTATCTACGACGAATCGGGTTCGAGGAGGGCTAATGTTTGGGTGTTATTTTTAATAACAGCTCTCTCTGGAGCTTGTTATTTTTAAAACATGGTGGCACACTCGGAAGCTGGGGGGGTCACAACTGGAACGCGCGGGGTCCACGGTTGGTGTAGTTCTAGAAATACAATGTCCTGCAATTAGATATAGCGGCGCGGTGAGATCGGTATATATACTGATGGCCAAACGTTAAGATACAATTCATGGTGTCACCTATGCACGTATGTATTGTAGAACTATAGAAGCGGTGTGGTTACCTGTAAATGAACTTCAATAAATTGATTGCTCTTTACATGAAACATTTTCTCATTTTAAATACACATGACACATTTATTATTTGTTACCACAGCAAATATATGATATAATTCAGATATTCAGAGTTATTTTCTACTGTCATTCTAAAATTGTATGCCGAACGGCAATTCCTTGAAGGGTAATTGCAAGAAGACAAAATGAAAACAACAACAGAACTACCCCAGAAAAGTTTTATGGTGATCTGACCAAACCAACTGGTTGAATATAGAAGGTTCCGCACCCTCCCCCCCCCAAAAAAAAGGGTATAAGTCAGTTAACCTCTGAATCAAAATTGCAGAAGCTCCCCATCCTTACGCGTTATTTCCATTGTAAATCAAAGCGTTTCCACAAATGGCACATCACCCGATACATCATTAAAGATATTTAGACATTTTTAGAAATATACTACATAGCGTTAGTGTTTAGGGCTGACAGGGTTAATAGGCTATTCCGTCTAGGTTGGTTGATTCTTTCATGTCAAATCCTACTCCAAGGATAAACCAAAACACTCGTCATTATTTGCTTCGTATTAACAAAGCACTGATCAATCAACCATCTAGTTACTCGAAGCTTAATGACCAGAGCAATCAATATAACCCATTTGATTTGGTTAACGAGTCAATGGATGGTGACAAGGACAACGTGTTGGTAAATGGGTTAAATTTAAAATTGCGACAAAATTATTCTTATCAATCCAATTTCAGCATGTTTTACCAAAAAAATGTTTTAAAATGTTATTAATAATATACTCTTAAGGGTAAATATTAACCAATCGCTATGATGGGTATTTTTGGTACGTTCGTGAAAATAACAAGCTTCGAGCTTGAGGACTTGGTTAACTTACCTCTCGCGGCAAAGCCGATCGAGGTAAAGTGGTAACCAAATCATCAGCTTCAAGCTTGTGTTTTTAACGACGCCATCTAGCTCATTGATTATCTATATCATATCCGCTCCAATTCAATCTTCGTTGCCCAACCCGTGCACATTTGCCGGTCACGTCATCGTGCGATTGACCACGTAGTCTCAGACGTCACATGTTGGGGGGAAGTTACCATGGCCAAAACAGGTCGTGCCCCTTTAATAATTTAACTACATTGATGTGATTGCTCGAGCACATCCAGCAGGATCCCTCTGACATCCCCAACCATGACAAACAGGGACATATGGTGAACAGCATCTCGTCTGCGTGGCCTGTAGATAGATAGATGGATAACCGATTAATCATAATTTTTGCCATGTGCAAATCACTTGGGACCAAGTTTCAATACAAATCCCATTCACATGACTAAAGGACAGATATATGGAGATAGAAGGAAATAGTTGAATAGGATGTGTGTTAGCATTAAACTGAAACTTGGTGCCCAAGCCACTTGTCCCATTGTCAAAAACCATTTACTACCTCGGTTACCAGAATGACGCACATTAACAAATTCCTATCGTTGGAATTGCTTTAAGATGGCATTAATTATTTTTGATGTATTTTAAACACAATTACCACAAAAATGGGGAGAAGTTTTGTTGGCGTTTTTATTGATACGCCCTGTAGAGACCAAAAATGTTATAGAAAATGCAAGTTAGTAGAGAAGACAGCTATAAATAAACAAATTCAAAGTTGGCAGAGACCAGTGGTAGGAAAACCAAGCAATAGAGAGGCACATTTTTTATAGAACCAAAAGACCACAAATTCATAAAGAAAATGTTATGGAATCGCGGTCATAGAGACACAATGATAATAGAAATGTTAATAATACACATGGTTAAGAAACACGAGTCATCATAAAACACCATGCATATAGACATACGTCATCATAGACCCATGAATGTTAGAAACAAAGTAGCTATAGAAATTCAAGAGGCAATATATATAAACATTCATAGAGAAAGTCAGAAAAACGCAATGTAATGACGACATTTTCATATTGGAAGAATCTTAATATACGGCCTATACATGCAATCCCTGCGTTG